>OZ026619.1:69828019-69843019 GCA_964020975.1 Hermodice carunculata
TTTCATAAACAGGATGCAGGAGTACATTGTACAAAAGATATAGAAAAGTTCTGGCGAGCAGAATGGGGATTCCTTGTTTTCACATGGAATATCTAATGCACGGGGGGTCTGTATTTTATTTAAATCGATATTTCCTTTGGAAATCAACAGTACAGTTATAGGTGAAAATGGCAGATACATTGTTACAGACGTAACAGTAGGTGACAGGAAATTGACCCTGTGTAACATATATGCACCTAATGAGGACTGTCCTGAGTTTTTTAAAAATATTATTGGCATTATTGAAGGTCCTCTTAATGACAATAGGATTATAGGAGGTTATTTTGATTTATTACTGAATTTAGATCCAGACAAACGTGGAGGGAATAAAGCAAATTCACATTAAATCACAATTAGTGCTGAAAGCCTGGATGGAGGAAACAGATCTCATAGATATCTGGAGGTTCAAAACCCCCCAAAAATTTCGATTTACTTGGCATGTCAATAACCCAAATCCAATATACATTAAACTTTTTCCTTGTTTCTCTTGGAATGTCAAGCATTATTATCTCATGTGACATAAAGCCAGGTTTTAGATCTGACCATTCAAAAATCACATTGTCATTTACAGCTCAAGATGCTTCCCGTGGGCCAGGGTTTTGGAAATTTAACTGTTCTTAATTAAATGATGTGGAATATATTGATTAAGTAAAAAAAGACAATATTAGAAACAAAAGAATTAACCATGGTGCAAACCCTTCACTATTAGGGGAAAAAGTCAAATGTCAAATTACAGGGCAATCAATTAAATATGGATCAGGTGAAAAGAGAAAGAGAGTTAATGAAATTAGAAACTTAGAGGAACAATTATGTATGCTTGAAAAAAAGTTGCATGAGCAGAGTATGTCAGAAAAAGAGGATCTCAAGCTTGAAATAGAGGAAATACAGCAAAAGTTAAATATGGAAGTTGAATTTAAGCAAAGGGGGCATGTAAAAGATGTACGGTTCAATGGTATGAAGAAGGGGAAAAATCTAATAAATACTTTTTTAATTTAGAAAGAAATTATATTTCATGTTCGGAACGAGCGGGACTCGAACCTGCAACCTTTGGCACCAGTAACAATAAAACAATAGGACATTTGCGACTCTCGAATGGAATAATTACAAATGATAAACAAAAAATACTGAGTGAACTGGAAAACTTTTACAGAAAATAGTATAAAAGTCGGAGCCCTCCTGATACCAACATGTTGGATCTTTAAAAAAAAAAAAAAAGAAGAAAATATACCAAAATTTACTAACGAAGAAAAAGAAAGTTGTGAAGGCCATATAATTAAAGCAGAATTAAGTTAAATAGTAAAGACTTTCAAAAACAGTAAAAGTCCAGGTACAGACGGACTACCTGTAGAATTTTATAAAATGTTTTGGGTAGTTATAAAAAACTTATTTTTAGATGCAATAAACTTTGCATACCAAAATGGAGAATTGTCAATAGGTCAAAGACAAGGTGTCATAACCCTTTTACCAAAAAAGATAAAGACCCACTTCTTTTGAAAAAAAAAAATTGGAGACCAATCTCGCTCTTAAATACTGATTACAAAATAATTTCAAAAGGGCATTGCTTATAGAGTTGGGAAAGTTTTGGTGAAAATAATGGATACTGATTAATCTGGTTTTCTTCATAATATATATATATTGGTGAAAATATTATGAGGTTATTAGAAATACTAGAACACGCTGATATGGGAAATAGTGAAGCATTGGCAATGTTTATAGATTTTGAGAAGGTTTTTTATTTCTTGTAATGGAAATTTATCTATTCATTGTTAAGTTTTTTAATTATGGTGAACCATTATGTAAATGGGTTAAAACAACAAAAGTTCAGGATGGATACCAAAAAAAAATGAAGTGGACAGATGGACCTGTAAAAATGCTGGGTATTTTAATTAGTCACGATTGGGATGACATTGTGCGTTTAACTTATGAGTCACATATACCAAGAGTTAAAAACCAAGTCAAATATGGTCTAAAAGAAACATATCTCTGTATGGCAAGATTACTATTATAAAAACATTTGCTTCATCTCAACTTATTTATATGACGTCAGTTATACCAAGTCCCGATTATGAAGAAATAGGGCAAAAGAAAAACTTGGTACAGAAAGGTGATTTTTTTTTCAAAAAAATATAGAAATACTCTGTCTAATTTTATTTGGATTGGTCCAAATAAGGATAAAATTGAAAGAGATGTTCTAGTGAGGCCATATGATGAAGGTGGTTTGAAAATGGCACATGTTCAGTCTCAAAAATATGCTTTAAAAATTGGCATGGGTGAAGAGATTAACAAACCCGGAATGTTTAGGTAAATGGACAGAGGGAAAACATATGGAAATGTAATATTGACGTTAAGGATTGTCACATGGTATTTGATAAAATGCACAGCTCACACATGGGCACCCTAGTGCCAAACTGTCCTGTAACTCTCTAGTGTTAGAGGAAGGAAAACCACAAAAATATTCACTTCCGGCAACAAAGAACGATAATTTGCGCATGTAAATTTGCCTAAATATATATATATATATATATATATATTAACCTGTATTGTCACAAAGTATGTGATAAAATGACTGATAATTCATAAATTAATAGATATCAAGGTTAGAAACAGGTTTAAGGAAAATACCAACGTGCACCTCCAACACAAGATAGTGCCACACAATTTAGCATTAGGGGGCGCATGTGTGGCTTATTCTGGGGGAGAAATAGTAGCTATATGGGGTAAAGTCAGTTTCGAAAAGCCAGAAAACAAGTCTGACAAAAACAAGCCAAAAAAAAAAAAAACACAAAAACACACAAAAAACCAAAACAAAAACACAAAAACCAAAAAACAAACCGAAAAAAAAAAAAAAACAAAAACAAAAAAAAAAAAAAAAAAAAAAAAAACACACACACACACACACAAAAAAACAATAAAAGAACCAGTATTTATGGTACAACTCATGTATTAAAATTCAAGGAAAATCTGTGTTTTACAAGCAATAGTGTGAAAATGGGATTGAAATTATTTCAGATATATTGAATAAAGAATTTTTTTGAATTACGATAAATTTATTTAAAAAATTCCAAATGTTAAATCAAATTTTTTGAAATACCACAGTTTTATTCACGCGATACCAAATGAATGGAAAACAAAGCTTGTGAATGGAACCAGAATTAATCAAAATATAAGCAAAAATTATTCGATAAAAAAAATGCTTAGCATAGGAAAGGTGTCTGAATTTATTTATCAGATGTTAATCGAAACAAATGTTAAAGCCCAAACCAATGTGAAAAGTAAATGGATGGAGGAGCCTAATGTAGAAATTGATGATGATTACTGAAGTGTGTGCTTTTGTCAATTCTATCAATGTACAATATCTTCAAATATAAGGATTTTCCAGTAGAAATTTTTACATAGGATTATATTTACCAATTACAGATTGCATAAAATGAAAATAGCAGACAGTCTAATATGTTCTTTTTGTACAGAAGCAAATGAAACATTAGTTCACTTTTTTCTGGAATTGTAACATAACCCAGCGTTTTTGGATAGAAGTATTTAACTTGTTGAAAAATATGTTACAAACATCTATCACCTTTTCGAAATGTGATATCCTATTGGATTGATTCATAAGCATAATGTAATATGGTCCTTACTTTTTGTTGTAGGAAAAAATATTTATTCAAATGTAAAATAAACAATAGTAGACCCTCTTCTGAAAGTTTGAAAGGTGTGGTAAAAGACTTGGAAACAATAGAATATAACTTGGTAATTAAAAATAATAAAATCAATAGTCATCGACGTAAATGGAGAAAAATCTAATTTTAATGAGTAATCACAAGAATTAGTTGACATGAATATTGTTATATACTGTTGAATATGTACCTCTGTTGTCAATAAAAAAATCTTAAATGAAAAAAATATATATTTTTTAGAGGTGAAATAATCAAGGGAAACATGTTTTTAACCATTACTTTGTAAACAAACAAGTTATCACTTCTCATCTTTACACTAGCACCCCTGGTATAGTTGCACTTCATACGAAACCAATTTGAAAACTGATGGTAACTATTGGTTGCCATAGCAATGGGAAGTTAATTAAAGAACCCGAATTTGCATTGAGACACTGAAAATTTGTTTCTTGCTTTACGTATATCATGCACAATTTTCATCAAACATCATGTTACAATATAAAGATAATCTTTTCCAATTAGGCTTCAGGTCAATTGAGTCAAATATGATTGTCAATATTTGCCTAATAACGTTCACTTGAATATACATACCATTCAAAATTGCATATTTTGGTTGATCCTAGTGATTCATTATAGCCAGTGTTGTGCATTGGGGGAATGATACATGTGATAATGCTAGCAATAGATTTTTACACAAACTTTAAAAAAATAGCTGAAGTTGGTATCAAACAGAAGATAAGTACCTGAAGTTTCGGGTAAATTAATCACAATATCTACTGAAAAAGCCCCTTCATGATAATGCACGTTGTTGTAGTCAGTGTCAACTATTGATTGCTATGGTAACAGAATGTTTTTTAAATAACTTAAATTTGCCATTAGATACTTGTCTGTCGCTTTAAGTGGTATGAAACATTTCATCAAATGCCATTGGAATATTTAAACAAGAGGACTGTGACAGCCCTGTCCTCAGCGGACAGCTGACCCACATAGGGTGCATTGCCACCACGTTTGAAGTCAATCTGGTTGAAGATTTTGGAGAAGAAGTCAAAAATGTGAATCAGCATTAGAATGCTAATTGGCTCACATGGTAATCAGTAGGAAAAGTGCATTTAGTGATAAGTGCCACAATTTAGAAAATGCAGCGCCGCTTGATGAAATAATTAATAAACTAGGAGTCTCTAGAAATGTAGGTTTGTGATATCAACACAACCGGGGGAAGCTGTTTCAGACGAGAAGATTTTAAAGATTTGCCCAAAAAAGAACACACACAAAACCTCATAAAAAAATACAAAAAAAATGGAAATGTACTTTATAAAATATTTTGACACACACATACGAAACCAACAACTTTCCACGGCAACTTGAATGGCATTACCAAAATGTCACATTTGCAGCTATATAAGAACAGCAGGTTATTGTGACTGTATCAAATATTGGATTATTTTTATGTGGCTATCATAGTAAATAACTACAATATTTGTATAGTTAAACTCCAACTACAATATTTTCATAATTAAACTCCAAGATACCATTTACAGTTGCAACCATAGTTCAACATGATTTTATATTCAAATCATCACTCTCACATAGGTAGAAGATAACATTAATCTACTTGGAGAAATTGACATAAAACTCGCTTGTGCTATAACTTCAATATAATACGAGTTACCACTGTACAATTATTTGTCAAAATTTATGTACACGGTAGTCTATTGAGGTGCTTAATAGGAAACAACTTTTATAACCACCGTCTATCATTGGCTCTCATAGTTCCGGCCAAAGAAAATTGTTACATTTAGGCTGATATCGTGATATAGTCGACGTCAAAATTTTCAAAGGAAATGAGTAAAATATACAACAACATTTTCTCTCACTAATTTGAGGTTAGAGAGTGACAGGTTAGGACAAGGACTACAAGATTTGAACTATATAATAGGTTATTCATCACTAGAAAGTGGTTCTAAAGAAAAGTGTCAAATGTAATAGAATGGTAAACAAAACAGTCTCTGCATAAAAGACGTTCATAGAAAAGCCTAGACTACTTTGTCAAACCAACCTATAGGGCCAACATTTCCCCACTAAGCTAAGGTAAAGCAGCATTGTTTGCACTCATAGATAGGTCAATCTCAGTTGTTTCCTGTAAGATTGAGTATTGCCACTGTGGTCCTTGTCAAATTTACGTATTCAAAAATATGCATCACTGTTAGATATCGTTGCAGAATATGATAATTTGGGATATTATTATTCAATCTACTGGTGATGTACAGTACAACTAATATCACAGAATGACAAAGCACCTGTGAGTAAACAAATGTAATTGAAGGAGGGATTTGATACACCTCAACCTTTGCAACAGATGTACCATGTCTCAACACATTGAAGAGCATGCTTGCATGAATGAAGATGCACATAGTGTGTGATTATAGAGCATGCCTTTCAAAATTGGCAAAATTATTTCTAAAATTTAAAATACCTGCTTTATCTGTTCATAGGCATATAAACAGCTGCTCAATATATATATATCAACTAATGGTTGGAAATTTATTGAATTACAAGGCCTTTGTTGCCATGGAAACAACCAGAATAATTCACATTTCAGGCATCTATGCCCTGGTAACATCATATTTCACTGGTAATATTTTATTAAGAAATAAGTGATGCTGAAGAATAGGAATGCTGCTCTGTATGTACTGTATTAAGAATCACAAATCTTAAAATTCTGCTTTTACTGTTCATTGCAATGGAATGTAAGTGTTTCTTATTAATAATTGGTAGCCATGGGAACCAGGTATGTCTGAGAGTGAAACTGGATACAAAGTAATTTTTACACCAGGACAATTGATTGGAAAGTGTTTATAAAATCTACAGCAAAACATGGTACATGTGTTACATTCGTTTAGTTTACAGGGGCAAAAATGGAATTATAGCGGTACGATGGGTGTCTTACATGGTTGCTAGGCAACTGCTGCTAAGGAACTTTTTTTTTTCAAATAGATACATATATCAAATTCAAAATGACTTATGAGAAATTTTTGATCGAAATTTTAGTACTGGAATACCTCATTTATATTTTAATTTTAAGTCTGATGATTAAGATTAGGTACTATCTTCAATGTATAAACAATCTTCTAATGCAGTTTTTTTTTGCAATATTGTTAATTTGTCCGTTGGCATGGCAACCAAATGTTCACAAATGTGATCTCAATTTAGTATTTTATTAATTGTCTTCATATCAGGCTTGATTTATGTAAAATTATTAAGTCATGATTTTGATACTTACAAAGATACTATAGTGATATTGCCATGATAACACTCACCAAAAAAATCCGTTGCCATGGTAGACAATATAGTCACATTGTGACAATAAAAATGATGGTACCTTCTACCTCACCTTTAACGTGTAGTTATTATGTTTCGTATGATACCAAATTTAACAGATTTTTTTTAAGGTTTTTAAAAACAAAAAGGTCTCTTGGTAGTATTATCACATGCATCATTGCTCAGCAGTTTGCAACACGGTTGACAATGCATGTCCAATTATAAGCAAATCTCTGTTCATTTTAAGTAATGCTCACTATTTAAACAACGTTGCGAGGTGACCATTAATCACTCCTACTTGACTCAATTTGCATCAGATTTAGACGACAAAGTTTCACATTTAATGAAAATCATTCGTAAATTTTGAAACTAGGAACAAGTTTCTAATGTTTGATTGCCATTTTGTGTGATTTTTATGAACATTCTGTTGGCATGGCAAGCACCTGTTAACACTAACTATGTCAAACTGGTTTCTAAGGAAACGTCTGTAAAGTAGGTATGCAGATATAAAGTTGTGAAGTACCTTGTATGTTTAGTAAGTAATGTTTAAAATGCGTTTTTCCCTTTAATACTCCAAAACTAAATGACGTTACCATGATAACAAATAAAAACATATATTGCCCATTAAATTGATAGTACACTGTACTTCACATTTAACTACAAGTTCTTATATTTCAATTAACACCAAATTAAGCTAAGTTTTTTTGTCTGTTTGTTTGATTTGTTTTGTTTTTCTTTTTTCTTTTTTCTTTTTTTTTTTTTTGTTTGTTTGTTTGTTTGTTTGTTGTTTTTTTTTTGTTTGTTTGTTTTGTTTTGTTTCTTGTTCTTTCCCTTTTTCCCCTTTTTTTTGTTCGGTTGGTTGTTTAAGATAAGATTTACCGGCAGTATAACTACATGTATCATTTCTCAGGAATGCGCAGCACTGGCCATGTGACGAACTGGCAAATCCACAAAAATCTGCTCATTCTGAGTTATCTTAACATTTGCAAGAACGTTGCTAGGTGACCGAAAACACTCTTTCTGCACTCAATTGACCTCATTGATGGAGCAGACAGATTCTCTTTACATTTAAACATCAAATGGGATAAATATTATCCCGATATTTAAAACTATAAACAAGTTTCTAACGTTTAATTGCAGATTTCAGTGATTTCACAAACATTCTGTTGCAATGGCAACCAACCGACCTCATTGTTGGAGCAGAAAGATTCTCTTTACATTTAAACATCATTTTGAATAAAAATTCTTCCCGATATTTAAAACTAAAAACACGTTTCTAACGTTTAATTGTAGATTTCAGTGATTTCAGAAACATTCTGTTGCCATGGCAACCAACTGTTGATACTTACTATCTCGAACTGGTTTCCTATGAAACGCTTGGATAGAAGGTACGCTGATGTACAGTTTTAATGGGACCTTGCATGTGTATAAAGTTATGGTTAATAAGGTTCTTTTCTCTACATTTCATTAAAACTTAATTTCGTTGCCATGGATACCAATATCAATACAAATTGACCATAAAGTTGTCAGTGCACCCTACCTAACTTTAAACATCAGTTTCTTATGTTTTGATTGATTCCAAATCCAGCCGGGTATTTATCCGGTTGAACGAAAACTGAAAATAAGCCTTTTTGAAAATTCAGCTGTTCCACTATGATGACCTATTTAATCTCAAAAGATAATAAACTGCCCATGTAATGCAATGGTGATTGGCGAGTGAAATTACGGTAGACACGGATACGTCAAGCATCCTGCTGGCTTTGGAAGTATACGTTGCTCATCTTGGTGTATCTATTAAATATGCTTTTGATCGGGCGGGGAGGGTGCCGATGTCATAGGATATCAAAGGCAATCGTTTCTTCGTCAGATCTTTTCTTCTGAATACAACCGTGCAGGTATTATACTTATTACATGTTAGTTCCTGTTTCACTACCTTCTGTTTCAACAGCATATTATCAGCGCTATGGAACAACGGGCTAGCGTTTTTTTTCTTCTTCTTTAGTTTTCTTTGTTTTTTGTTTGTTTGTTTGTTTGGTTTTTGTTTTTGCTTTTTTTTTTTTTTTTTAGTTTTTTCTCCTCTTTTTCACACTCTTCTGTGTGTTTTTTGTTTTTGTTTTTTGCTTGTTGGGGGTGGGGGGGGGGTGGGGGCTGTTGAATTGCTTGTGCCTTATTTTGCAGCACGCACCACACAATGGGCGCAATTCTCCAGTATTTGGTACTTCAGTTGGCCTACTTTGGTCAACTTTATTCGGCAAATAAAAAATTTTTAAAAATGCTGCCAGCAAGCCAATCTACTCGTTGGTGTGTTCGTTTGCTGTTGTTGGTTTTATTTTTAATCATATTTAATTTAATTTAATTTAATTTAATTTAATTTTATTTTATTTTATTTCATTTTATTTCATTTTATTTTATTTTTGTCTGATCTTATGTCATCTTGGCCGCCTTTACGTGTGATCAGGCTTGCAATTTGCACAGGTATTGATGATTTGCGCCCATTTTATTCAGATTTCAATTGGTTCGTCAACTTGTGGCACTTTCATTATTTCCTATTGGTTAAAACAAGATAGGTAGTGCGTTACAAAAACACGACATTTAAATCAGCTTTCTTGAAATCATAAAATAATAATTCTAATTCCACGTCCTATGGTCACGACACAGTTTTGCATTTGCTCTGGATTATGCCTGCAGGAACATTTTGTAACAAACCGGCAAGCCATAAAGTTGAATCGTTCTTTTATCTCTGCATGTGCTTCGTCGTAACATGCTTATGTACCCCTGCTTTAAGAAAAGCAACATCTACTGTCGGTATAGCATTTGGCGTAGTGTAAAAGCTAAATGTGGAGAATGTTTTTGGTATGGAATATAGCTTTAAAGTGACCCTTTGAAGTTTTGGTAGCAGAATCGAAATCTATCGGGCAGCCCAGGAACGGAGAGCGAAGCTCGAGTGTTCTGGGCTGCCCAAATGATTTCGATTCTGCAACCAAAACTGAAAAGAGTCACTTATAAGCTTATTATAAAATGTTGCTGCATACAACTCCTTCAAGATTCTCCACAAACCTCACAAAACCACTAATAATTCCACAAAATCCTCGAAGTGTCGTTGATCTTTTGCCGCTCATTCAGCTGTTCTGAAAACTGAGCAAACCCCCACATATGCTATGCAGAGCCATCTTGTAGTTATGAAAGCAAATTAACCGGTAGGCCTGAACTGGTTGATTTAAACAAGATTTATTACTGATTTTTATGTGCCCTCTGTTTAATCATCGCTAAATAACATATATTAAAAGAGTATAATTTTCCGAAAAAAATATGCCAATGAAAACCAAAAATTACAAATCAATTGCACAATATTCCGCATCATCAGTAGTGATTTGGGATGGGTGTGTGTGTGACAAATAGATCAACAGCACTTTGTAGACCATCTGAGTCATATTGACTCAGACTGGTTAAAATTTGCCAGGTGACCTGAATCCTGCAATGCCATTGGTCACTCGCTGCCATGCATCTTCAATCATTTTAGAATACCGATTTAACCACTCTTTTTGGGTGAAAGTGTGTGGTCCGCTTCCATTAATGGACACACTCAACGAAAGTGACCGGTGGTCAAATGCTGTATGCTTCAATATTTTTCGCATCGCTGTTCTGTGACATTGCCTCGGTCACCATTAATTTTTATATAACCCATGTGCTCAATGGCAAGTAACAACCTCTGCTGGAAAAACAGATATTTATATATACGTCATAGCTTTAATCCTGTCCGTACTGCTGGTATGGCAGACATAATCTGTACACACGTTATATCTTTAACTCTGTCGCGCCTCCATTTAAACTGAGTCAACAGCTGCTACTGTGCTTCTTGGCTCGGATTGGGCTCTTAACGTACCATCTGTATCAGAGATAGAGGTTCACCTTGGGATTGTTATCCTGTCCATTCATATCTGCAGTTTTAATCTAAATTGTGTTTGCTAGTGTTGTTGCAATTAGCCTAAAACATGGAAGCATGTAAATACATGCATTTGACAACCGGACACTTTCCGCCATTGTAACGGAAAAGGGGTTAAAAGGGTTATTTTAGGGGCAGTATATTTTGGTATGTTACAATCCAACTTGTTGTTTTTTTCTGGCATGTGAAGTGCTCTGGCCACACATCATTTTGGCAAAGCCAAAAAAGCCATAAATGTATATCCCTATATGATGAAATATAGTGGTATGTCTCATTCCTTTTAATTTTCTTTTGAAACACCCAAGTTGACTCAAACCTCCTACAAGGTGGCATACATATATATATATATATATATATATATATATATATATATATATATATATATATATATATATATTAGGCTTCCATGAAAAATAACGACATTCTTACCTGTTTTATGGGGCGAAATTAATCTCCATAGCGATACACTTTATTGGATTTGTTCAGTTGTATTCCATTGTTTTATGTCTAGAGATGGTATTGATTTAACCGAATGATGTTGTATCCTCGTTAAATGAGTCACGATAATCAAGAAATGAGACAAGATGAAGTATTCTAGAATTACATGGGAATATCTTTTTTAGATTGTGCAAAACAAAGATAGAATATGTTTACATTTCTATATAAATTAATACTTAATGGCACATATTTGGCCCTTTTTAAGGCATAATACATTGAAATATCGGTGACATTGACCCAAAGTTGATAAAGCACGATCCAGCCGAAATGGGGATGGTATGGCCGACAGCTCTGATATATCCCACTCTGCATTGAAAAAATGTTAAGACACATACATATAATTGTCTATACAGACATACCTATTAGTCGAGCATTTCCCGAAATTGCTAATAATAATGACTGCAACCTTTATTAGCACAGTGGCAAAATTGCAATCTGCTGAATAGAAATATGGTCTACACTTATAGGACGTTAGGTTCGAGCTCATTTTGATGTTATTTGGGTTCCAAGTTGTCACTCTATACTAGATATGCCGGGACATAGAAACTGCAATGAAATTGTGAAGAAAAAAGTGGCTGAACTGCGCAAACAAAACTATTAAATAACGTAGCCCTTAACTGCTGCGTTTAGCCATTTTTCACCATGCTAACAGTGGGCACACAGAAATAAAGCGTTAAAACATTTACATGCAGTGAGGGACTCTTTGGCGTGCACGGATAATCCTTTCAGGGTTATTGAGTTTCCGCACTTTTCAATGTTTAAATGAACTATGTTGTTTACTGGGAATTTGATTCTACTATCTGTAAGACGAATATTTACAACCTGGAAGACATCAACATTCACACCGAGACATATTAATATCTACCACTTGAGAGCAGCGAGACGTGCCAAAATTGAGAGACAGAGAGAGAGAGAGAGAGAGAGAGAGAGAGAGAGAGAGAGAGAGAGGGAGAGAGAGAGAGAGAGAGAGAGAGAGAGAGAGAGAGAGAGAGAGAGAGAGAGAGGAATGTCACACAGATGCATGGAAGCAAGGAGCAAAGTGAAGGGAATCACGCGTTTCGGAGGTGCTGAAGCAGAACCAACTACAAACTATGTTGGCCGCTGATAAGGCACTGTGTAGTCTCTCTGGGTATCTTGTCAAGGGAGTGTGTACCACAACCCATTGTTTTGCTGGCACAGCACATTCCCCATGGCTACCCAGTCATTGACTACTTTTAAAATCCATTGTGACACATTTTGTTATGATGCTCATTTACATGAAAACCATTGACGGGTGTTACAAAATTTTCTCGTCACTGCATCGCTTATCGCTACATCTATTATCGTCTTAATATTGAATCAACTGCTATATAATTCAAATTTGAATTCTTGCTTCAAATTGTCGATTCAAATTTGTTAATTATATTACCATGCAGCAGTCAGTGATAATGCACTTAGGTATCATAACCCGGGGGTACCTCGGAGACATGCCACTCTCGGTAAACACGACATTACATCTTGCACGTGCCCTACTTCCACATTTTTCCTCTGTGCTAATGAGCAAAAGACACTCAGTTTCTCGGGCTTTTATCAATCGTTACTTTAAGTGGAGATCTTAATTTGCCCATTCCAGAATTCTCGGCTGAGAATACGAGAAAAATTAAACTTTTTCAAACTTCCCTATGTTAGTGTTCCATTCAATAATATATGAAGTCGAGAGCCCCCTTTACTCATCTGTTGATGATTGCTTTATGCTCGTCTCCATTCCTTGAAGCCCTCAAGAGGCCTGACCGCCATTGACTATGTATTTGTGTAAAGGAGGAATTACGGATACATGAAGTTTGTAATAGGTTTCGTCACATGAGCATTTATTTAATACTTTAAACAGGTGCTTCCCAAATGCTCAAAAATAGAACGCGCAAATGTTACCAATCCAAACAGGACTGTTGAACTTATTTCTTATTACACCATGTAACTGCGTCATTACCCAGTTAAAGAACATTGTTGGTGCACCTCAATTAATTAGAAATACCCACGTATGCCCGGCAAGTGTGAACTCTGCTGATGCTTATGCCCGGGGGGGGGGGGGTATTTCCATGTAGGATTCTACTGGATATGTGCCGCGGGAAAGGCCCTATTTTCATTTCTCCCAGGATTAGAAAAGCACCCTCGCCCCCCATGTACACAGCTGGATTTGGATATGGGTAACAATTAGGATGCACCAATGCAGCACTCCTTTCAACACATTACAGGATTAAGAAAGGGTGCCTTTTTACATCTGGTGTAGGTTTAAGATAGGGTTTTGTATAAAATTGTCCGAGACACACACCCACCCTGATGTTGAGTGTGTGTCCCCCCCCGCGTGCTGATGTTTGTGTCAGAAGCACGTGAGGAATCTGCTGTCTTCCTAACTATGATAGCGTCATATGTAAAAGAAAGGGGCATTTTGCACCTACAGACTAACACGGCATTACTGACATATCATTTGGCAGAAACAAATATATTTGTCACACGTGCCGACATGGTATTTATAATACCCACAATTTATACTTGAAATGGGACAAATTTATTCTTCACCTGACAAATATGAGAGGCACAACAGGATACAAATAATTCTTAACAAAATGATCTTGCGTTTATAACATTTAAATCTATATCACTAAATGATTTTAATACTCTGCGCTCAATTCTTGCTTCTGAATTTCTATATTTTCATTTAGAGGCTGTGGAATACACTGAAATAACGAACGTCGCAAAACATAATTGAATATCAGTCTTTAATATCTGCAAGTAGGTGGCTCGTAATATAATTCTGTAGCATTAGCGATGCGGTGAATGATGTGGTAGCTTGTATTACCATACTCGCAATGAAGCTATTGCAATATACAGTAATCCTTTCTTCTGCAATTCGCCGAGAAGCACCTGCATGTGAAATCTTTGTCTGCTTTAATCTTTATGCTTTAATTTCTCCTTAATAGAAAACATGTTCGTGAAAGATTGGTGGATAAAACCCATCATGATGTTGTGGTCTACATGTACGTTAACCGCTTTCCGCTCCCGAGTTGAGTGCATAGAGCACAGCCCTTGCCAAAGAGAATGGTTAAGAAAATTTTGCAGTGAAATTTGTAATAAAATCGGACAAAATATGAAACAAATAAGGAGTGTGTGTATGTGTGTGTATCTTTTTGGGATACTTGTTCTGGAAGTGAAGTCACTTTGGCCCACTGTTACTAACGTTTCGTACCTCAATGAAAATTTTAGTTTTGCCTGAGGAAAAGGTTTGATTCACACAGACTTTGGTTGAAAGTGTGCCAACATAGGAACCACAAAGAAAGCAATATCTATACTTTAAATAATGTAAAATTTCTGTGATACAGGTCAAATACATAAATCACAAACAAATAAAGTATATATAAAGAGGTAAATTTTCCATTATTGAGTTAAATGCATGATTGACACTAAATAAATGAACCATGACTGCATTGTATCAATCGATCGCACGAAATTCTTCTTAACTGTAAACATATATAAGATTGCCTAAATCTTTAATTT
>OZ026619.1:69845519-69853019 GCA_964020975.1 Hermodice carunculata
TTTATTTATTTATTTATCTATTTATTTATTTATTTTGTTTATTCATTTCTTCATTTATTCATTCATTTATTTATTTATTTATCTATCTATTTATTTATTTATTTTGTTTATTAATTTCTTCATTTATTCATTCATTTATTTAT
This sequence comes from Hermodice carunculata, assembly GCA_964020975.1. Classification (NCBI taxonomy): domain Eukaryota; kingdom Metazoa; phylum Annelida; class Polychaeta; order Eunicida; family Amphinomidae; genus Hermodice; species Hermodice carunculata. The sequence goes on from OZ026619.1 coordinate 69,845,663, forward strand.
TTATTTATTTATTTATTTATTTATTTATTTATTTATTTATTTATTTATTTATTTATTTATTTATTTATTTATCTTTTTCAGGACTTAACGCTCAAAGTGAATAAGTGCACACAGAAACATTTATTATGTATGGCTCTCGACTGGTCTTACCTCAAATCCTAAGACTACTGAACATTTGCTGCCAATAGCTTAGTCACCATAGAAGTCGAAAGTAAAAAAGTCACAAAAAAAACCTCCATAAAGGAAGCCCCCCCCCCCCCAACCACAAAATCCAGATTAGCTGGTCGAGTAATGATATGCCCAAATTTTACGTTCTATCACATGTAAGATTTTTACCAAATATTATAGCCCAAATCCCAGCCGTTATGACATGGTTTTGGTTTATACAATTTTATATTGGAATATTTTTTTGTAGGTTCGCCTTCTATATCCCTCCACCTAGCAGTCTTGGGTGGGTTGTTATTGTTTTATCGGAAAAAAAACCTCGTAAATACGGATAAGCCGTCAGACACGATGCTTTTTGTGGGTTAGGTTTGTAGGTTTTACTTGTTTTGGAGCTGAAAATGGATTTTTTCGAACTTCCGTCTGCAAATCGAACGTCCCTAATTGTAACTTGCTATTGGATCCTGGCGCACCCTCTGTACAAAATGGCGGGAACCTTACATCCGGGAAGTTAGACCAAAAAGTTCGCAGTCGGCATTATATGACGTGAATTGCAGAAAGTATATAAGAGCTGCTAAGAAACACAAAAAAGTGTAAACTCTCATCACTTTATGTCGTAGTAGCTGTCTGTAACCCATGTATACGCCTGGGAGAGCAAAGTTTGGCTAACTAAAATGCTTAACAAATTATTTAATCTCGAGTTTGAAACTGAAGGTAACTTAAGTTGGCCCGGTCGATAAATTCAGGCAGCATTTTTTATTTTTTTTTATTTTTTATTTATTTTTTTTTGTACGGGAACGACCGTAATGGGAAAAACGAACCTCGATAGTACAAAAGTTGTGCTCACAATCAGAGCTTATGTGTCAAGGATACCCGCAGTATCGGCTCCATATTTTGTGTTTTGTGAAATTGGTACGCTGTGTTTGGATTACTGTAGGTTTAGAGCAATATCAGGTACGTCTACTGTAAATGTGTGTCCGAGGTGATGTCAGCTTCAAATTTTCCTCAGTTCTGACCATGCTATGGTAAGATAATTTGAGGAAATACATGATTGTGATATACTGAACATATGTGTAAACGGTGAATCCATGTATGTTTTGTAATTTAAGCACAAAATATACCCTATTTTTACCATAATTCTTTGATAAACCACACCTTGAAAGCATTAACCAGTTTTCATTAAGGACGTGTGCTTAAGAAAAGGAAAACTAGATCCCTGGTGTGTCAGTGTTGTGTGAGATCTGTTTTCAACATTTAATTGTCAGCTCTTTGGCAGGCCAGCATTATCTACCAGACTGAAACACCTGTTTGATCATCTTCCTATAAGAATTGTATAAAACATTTCCGTAACGGAAGTTCGTTTTCAACAAATTGCTCCTCAATTCATAGTAGTAGATGGAGCTTTGCCAATAACTATTAACAGTAGATGCATGCCTGTGTCCATCATCCTGGGTCATTGCCAGCCTCAAATAATTATGTTTATTTTATTTTATTTACTTTATTTTATTTATTTATCTTTTCATTTTCATTCTTGACATTCGTTTTCACAAAAGTGAAAGTCGGAAATTGAATTTAACACGGGATGACTTCAGCTTGTTATATTTTACACTACATCAAGTGACGCAATATTGGCATGACATGGCGTAGCAGCAATGCGTGCATAAATATAATAAAGGTTATCAACCACAATATACAAACCTAACTCAAATTTTGTAGGGCTATACTTTACAAGCTTAATTTAACATAATTCAGTAGCCTATACTACTACTACTACTACTACTACTACTACTACCACTACTACTACTACTACTACTACTACTACTACTACTACGACGACGACAACGACGACGACGACGAAGACGACGACGAAGACGACGACGAAGACGACGACGACGACGACGACAACGATGACGATGATGAAAACAAAAATAATAAAGCTTGTTTTCATACAGTTGGATTAGAAGGAGTCAACTGATAAGTAATTCCATCTAGCCAATACTTGGTCCAGTTGATACACATGCTGAAGTGTTCCATGCTTAGTTGGCCACCTCTTAGTATGTTTTTTGAGGCAATCACAGAAGAGCAAGGGAAGTGAATAAAAAAATAAGTTTTCAACACAAATAAAGAAACTTATCCATAAAATCATGAGTTTGTCATTCCAAAACGGTTCTAACTTAACAATTGGTACTGCACTTGAGTACGGCTGTACATTATGCAGTACCAATACGACATGAATGAAATGCAAATTGGGACGCTTTGTACCTTATTGCCAAAAAAGGTCAGTTTTTCCATGACGGAAATTCCTGATCAGAGAGGGTTGACTTTGACAGTTAATAAAAACGAAACCACTCGAAGTATCCCAGTATAATCGGATGCATTTGAAAGCTGAGACCTGCTACTTTCCGGCTGCTACGGTGTTTTTTAAAATTCTAAAATTCTCAATTTTAGCCTCCCTAGACTCCATTGGCCGTGGTTCAAAACTCTGACCCATAAGTTGACCATCAGGTATTAAAATATTGTGATTTCCACACAAGCTTATAGACGACCTCAAATACATTAGGTTCCAAGTAAAATCTCAGAGCGTGTGCTTCTCATAACATCACAAATAAGGACACTACTGAGGATGAGGTAATAAAGAACCAAAGTGTTGATCCCTTGCCTCAATATAAAACTAAAGGTATTCACAAAGATATTTGCAAATGTCTCATATTTCGCTGGGTGCCGTACGGAGAGCCAAACAGCGGGATACTGCTGTGTCTAAAGGCTACATGTAGAGTATGCTAGGTTGACTCCATATGTAGGAACAGTATAACAAAAAACAACATATTTATCAATTTTACATGGCAATGGTCTCATCCAGCAAGCGAGGAAATTGGATATCAGACCAAATTAAATCCGAATTTTTTATACCCAGTTATATGGCTGTTAGTCAAAAGAATGAATGACAAACACAAAGGGTGACATTGGTATAATAAGAAAGAAATTTCAAGTAAATCACCAAAACTAAAACTTTTGCATGCACCATACATAAAGTAGCGTGGTTCTGGGCAGTGATTGGTCAACGGTACCCTGCATTTACATTCCACCATGAACTGAACTTTATTACTGGATCACTCATAAAAACGTGATATTTGCAAAATATGAAGATACACAGGTACACCTTACAAGCTAAAACTATCATGCTAACCTGCCCCCCTCCCCACACAGAGCCCACCACCACCGTGCCATGTTCACATTGTTTGCATCACAATAATAATGGTAAAATCCGTAAAGACATCAATATTAAGGTAGCCTATCGTGTTTCTTTACTATAAATATAAAAATTGAAATTCTTGAGATTGTATTTATCGTCTTTTGATTTCAATATTGAAAGGACGCTGAGCTTCTAATTATTGCATGTGATTAGTGTCACTCAGGACCTTCGTTGTAATCGCCTGAATGTTCATTTACTTGCATATAGCCTGAAAACGCATTAGATGGGTTTTAGCGTTGTTAAGTCTATGAACAACTTGTATCCTGGAGCGAAATTTGCAAAATAATATAATTCCAGGCTCTCTTGGCAGGACCCATATATATATATATCTGTGTTTGTGTGTGTGTGTGTGTGTGTGTGTGTGTGTGTGTGTGTGTGTGTGTGTGAAGTTTATATTAAAAAAATGTTGGGGCCATGCTGATGGGAGATGTGAGAAAGAGATGCGAGCCTGCTGTTTCATTCTTTTGTCCATGTGCTTGCAGCTAACACAAATTTAGAGGTAACTAGATAATTCATGAAGAGCTGCTCTGCTTTATTTATAGTCAAATTGTAAGCTTTGCAAGATTTGATTTTGACCAATTTACATGTTACAAATTTGTGGTTCAACAGTATTTCGTTTATTTCGGTGTATAAATTTAACAAAGAAACATTATATGTCATGCCCCTAGTATTAAATTTAATTTATAAACACCCCTTTCAAAATGGGAATAAATATGAGTTCAGCAGCGTTATTCCTAATTATTTGTCAATAGGTTCAAGATTCAAGACTCATTTATGTTTAATAATACAATATACAATGTATGCATATGAAGATAATACGTTCAGTTAAAACCAACCCGTACTGGTATTGTTTTAAACATATTTTATTAAACGATTAGAGTACTGGTATTATTGAGGAGACTATCATTAAGGTTTATATAGCTACTTTCAAGATAGCCACCTTTACAATTGAACAGAAAAATGTTGACTTTGGCCATAGAGGTTAAAATATTGTATCTAAGTATATTGAGATGTTCCAAGAGTACATAAGAGTCGTGATAACCTTAGACTTAGTCACTAATGTTACACCGACAAACTTGTTTGGTTCCAAATCCAATTTGTTATGAAGAATAACCTGTACTCATTCACATATTAAGTTTATCTGCAAGTATAAAAGTTTGCTAGTTGACACCTTTCATTAAGCATATTGATTTCATTTTGTATAACTACTGTCTTGTATGCATATAAATCTATTCTGGTTATTTTTCTCCACAAACTAAATGGGAGGACATTGGAGTTAATCAAGGCTGGATTTTTAAATCTTAATCAGTTCGTACTTTTGTTTGTTCTTGTAATTAGTATGTGATATCTCAAGTTTGGTTTATTTGCAGTTTGACCTCCTCTACATATATATTGGGGGCTCGAATGTTTCTTATGGTCAGGTCAACCCGATTTGCGAGATTGAAAAGAAAACTATGTGAGTATTATGGTTGTTGATTGTTGTGTAATATATAGTAAATTTTCAAACATGGAAAACGAAATAAATCTTTAACATTCATTATTGAAAGTTTTTTTTTTTTTTAAATGGGATCCGTATGTGAATTACATTGGTATAAGCTACTGCTCGAATAGCTTGTTTTGTTTTTGTTTTCAGTTTTTGCAACCTATTCAAATTACCAAAGCCTCATGATGGTATCCGAAATTTAAGATGAGATTCTTCAAGACTTTCATAATTTAGAACCAGAATACTATTAGGTGGATTGTTTTTTCAGTTTTTTAAAAAATTCCACAAATTGGTGATATTTTGTGTGTAAGTTCACAGATACATTGAATCCATGTTAGACGACTATCAAATAGTATATTCCAAAACTTTATTTGCGTGACTAGAGTTGTAGGAGTTCCACGTTTCTGAAGGTTACCGTTAGGAATTCACCTTTGTAAGAGGGTTTTCTCCTGAAAATGGAAAATCATATGTTTAGTTTTATGTAAATTTAATGAAAGCTTATTAGCTTCAAGCCACTCCAAGCATAGTTTGTTCAGCTCTCCATGTATTAGTTTGATGTTTAACGCCAGATGAATTGTGACTACTTAGTGTGAACAGTCGGCATGAAAGATTTGTATCATCTGCAAAGGTAATTATGTTGAAGTTTGAAGCCCATGATATATCATTTATATAAATGATGAAAAACAAAAAGTCCAAGAATTGACCCTTGAGGAACCCCGGTTGTTATCTGTAGTACTTAGGAAGTGTCATCTTCCAATTCAACAAGCTGTTCCAATATCATATCACACAAGCCAACAAACAAACAAACAAACAAACAAATAAATAAACAAACAAATAAAAAGTACACAATCTGTTTTAACATACATAACAGCAACATTAAACATGGATGGGAAACAGAAAGGAAGTACTAATCAAAACAAAACAAAACAAAAAAAAAACAAAAAACAAAAAAGAAGAAAAAAAAATCTCCCCGCTTCTTTCAAAATAGATGAAGAAACCAAATTTGATGAAAAAAAACCCCAATTATTTCAATGAAAATATCTGCGAAATAGGTCCCAAACTTGCAATAGAAATAAATAATGATGGTTTTCACAATTACATACACAATCCCTGTGCTCACAAGTTTCTATTTAAGTCCATAACAATGGAATTCATAATTAAGACAATACACGCCCTGAAACCTAAAACATGCAAAGGTCATGATGGAATTTCATTCAAATTAATGAAGTTCATGAAAAATGATATTGGGAAGCTTTTAAATACATTATTGAATCAAGCCATTGCTACTGGAATTTTTTCCAGACAAATTAGAAAAAAATAGCTTAAGTCACTGCCCTTTTATAAATGGGTGGTGAAAGTCTTTTTGACACTTACGGGCCCATATATCTGTTGCCAAACATTTCAAAAAGCTTCCTTATTACAACCATCAATACGGATTTTATAACTCATATTCCACAGAACTGCAACTATTGAAGGAATTGATAGGATATCAAAGGTTACGGATAATCACGGGATTCCTCTCAGTATATTAATGGACCTTTCAAAAGCGTTTGACACTGTAGACCACAACATTCTTATTAAGACACTGAATTATTGTGGTGTTAATGGTATGGCATTAAAACTTCTTAAAAACTATTTCACTAGCCACAAGCAATATGTAGGAATGGAAGGTACCAAGTCCGTACTCTTAAATATTACTACTAACGTTTCACAGGGCTCTATTTTTGAGGCCTTTTTCATTCATAATTTACACAAATAGCCTACCCATGGCATCCGACATTTTTAAACCTAATATGTATGCTGATGATAAAACTCTTGTCTGCACTTTTCAAGCGTTGCTCAAATCTGACATTACCAAAGAATTACCATTCAATATAAACCTTGAATTATGTTAAATGAGCAAATGGTTAAAATTTGATAAATTTTCCTTTAATGAAATGAAACAAAATTCTCGATATTTCATAACCAGCAAAAAGTAATAATTCCTCAAATTCTTACCACAGAATATTCTTCCAGGAATATATAAATTACTTCTACCCCTTCACTTTAATTTTGGTTGTCTACTTTGGGGGATAAAAGGGCCAGAATTGTACCGCTTCAGAAAAATGTACGAGAATTGTAAGTAACGGTAAGTTTAACGCACACACAGAACCAACTGAAAAAAACCTTGAATTCCTTTAAAATTGGAGATCCCTCTCTCCACCAACAAAAGAAATTATATTTCAAGTTTATCAGTAATGAAAGACCTTAATGTTTCAAAAACTTTGAAATAATAAGAACTTTTGAAATTCATATCCACAGTACAAGAGACAGAAACCGCATGTTTCCAGAATGAAGAAATCTTGTAGGGACAGGAGACTGTCTAGGACACGAACTCATACACACACTAAATATAACCCCAGGTCTCATTGTGAATAAAGTTCATACACACAGTAAATGATGTTTTACCATGTATGGGA
>OZ026619.1:69858019-69870519 GCA_964020975.1 Hermodice carunculata
TCCTTCGAATTCTAATCCTAATAGACTCAAATTGTAGGTATTGCAGCATTGCACATTTTTGTAAGAACCTGTAACCTCTAAAGGGCAAGCTCAAGGCCATCTGGCCCTTTGAAAGTTTCATCTTGCCATAACTTGGTCAATTTTCATCTGATTTGGTTCATGTTGAGCTTAAATTGTGGGTATTGTAACACTGTACATTTTTGCACTTTACATGTGACATGTAAAGGTCGAAGGTCAAGGTCATTTGGACTTTGAAATTTTCATTAAGGCATAATCTTAATGGAATGTGAAGACCAAAGGACAAAGGCTGTAGCCCGTAATATTTACAACTTTTGAAGGCACACAGACAGATTTGCTTTGAAGCTAATACTCTTTTCTAGTTATGATATGTATTCAATTACGTGATCAGAAAGCGTGTATAACTTTTGTGTGCATGTTTGGCTATGGTGAATCTACTGTCAGTGAAATTGGTCTGAGTTAAGACATTTTAACGATGATCCTTACACATCATCTTTCATGGATAATTCAAAAGAGAAAAAAAAAGGAAAAAAAACATTCTGTTGGGACATAAGACATCTGATGACGGTATTTTGATGGCGAGAAGGTCAAGCTTCAGTTATCTAACCACATGTATCAGAGTCGTGATAGGAAAGACAGCTTTAAGAAAAATGTTATTTACCCCCTCAACCTCCTCTTCCTCCTCCTCCTCCTCATTATCATCATCATCATCATCATCATCATCATCATCATCATCATCATCATCATCATCATCATAGCTTGTGTGTATTATTACCGTTTGTACTACATCCTTAACATGTGATTACATTCCATTTTCAACATTTGGTTTTATGGCTGCATACACTATAATTGTCCCTTTCAGGTTATACTGCTGTCTGATGTATGCCCATTGAAAACCAGTGGTACAGTGGGAATTCATTCTGATTTGCTCGCACAGTTAAAAGTATCTTCCACAAATTAGTGTATTTAAATGTACTCTTGATAGACCATGTTGAAATTTGATACATGGGTGACATGTGGGTTGTTCCCATCATACAATGTGCTTTAACAGAATTTGATATGAAAATAATACTTTTATTTATCTTTTTATTTTGAAAACTCACGGTGCTTTCAATCTTCGCTTTTCGTTCATTTCCGATACCCACAATGCACGAAAGGCTTGTGATGTAACAAACGCAACCGCACTGACTGATAGGGAAGACTGACCAAGCTAGCGAGTCGTGGCTGCCAAATGTCACTTGGTTTAAACATATTTTGTCCACCATTTATCAACAGGATTAAGAATGCATTTAGAAATATTTATTTTTGTGCTTGTCCCCGCCCAGGATGTATCAGTGTGTTGCTGTTTTTCGTGGGAATACAAGTTCTGCAGCTGGTTTACGCTCCCCCCCCCCCCCGACCTAAAATTAAGGAGAGCGTGGACACGTACAGTCAAGGAAAACAGGGACAAGTGGCAAAGCCATGGGAACCGATCTTACCTATGCAGCGAACACTCTGTGAAAAGTAACCTTGATTTGTCAAATATGAGGATGTTTAGGAGAGAATTGGCAAGGAAAAGCTATTGTTGTTACCAAATGCGGTCCCGTCGCTGGACAATGAAGGGGATCCATGGAACTGGCAAATTTAGGCATTACTCATAAAGCCAGGTACAGTGATTCATTATTTTTTTTTAAATTAATTTATTTATGTATTTATTTATTCATTAATTTATCTATTTATTTATTTATTATTATTATTATTATTATTATTATTATTATTATTATTATTATTATTATTATTATTATTATTATTATTATTATTATTATTATTGTACAGTGTGTACAGATTAATCTTCAGTATGATTCCGATGTCAAAACTTGCATAACAGCAAAATATATGCCGCGTAAATTTACGACTGTTACAATGTATCACACAATTATCAATCGAATGTCACTGTGACAACGTCAATCTGGGATGTTAATTGTTACAAATGTAACATTGTAGCAAAACTTTAGTGTGCTTTACCATTCTGATTCAATTGATGGGGGAAAAATGGGTGGAAAACATGGACAAACACGGACCGATACGGTTCCATACCCAGGTTGAACAGTGTATAACTGGGTGAGTTCGCTGCCCACTGTTACTGTGTAGTGCGAGGTGTGTAGTCCCACAACCAGATTACACAGGTTTGGATTGCTACCACATTCACGCCTCGCCCTGCAGCTGCCAAGAGCAGTGGGCGGCTAGTCTTTCATCTTTTTCAGTGATGTGCCACTGTTTGTCGTTAATATAGAACCAGAAAATAAAGTCAGTCACAGGAAAATATTCACCATTGTTACATAATGGTTTGATCAGAAATAAAGGATATCATAAACACGTGTACTGAAAACAGTGTATACGGAAACGTATATTAATGGGCCTTATTGAACTTTAGGGGACCCAAGCCCCTATAGGACTAATAATGGTTCAAAGTTCACGAAAGTTCTGGAAGTGTTTTAAATAATTATCAGCAACACGAATCACTTATCTGAGATGACTTCCGACCGGTCTTAACATGTAAATTAAGCATCAGCGTTTCTGCCGATGATCTAATATGGATGCCGCAAGTGTTATTGGGGACCGTATTATATAATTCCAAATGTGATCATGAACAATAAAAGTATTGATTAACTATTTCGAAGAAAAAATTTAGAAGGAACAATGAACCCTGACACCATCCCCGGGAATATCCCAGGGTATCACTTGCACCTGGCTCGTGAAGGTAAACATGCACACATGGCTATTCTAGTAGACGTCCCCCAACAGATGTTATGCTCGCGGCACAGCGCATGCGCCAATTTTTTTGACGCGCAGTGCATTGCGGGCTTATTTGTAGTATACAAGCGGTTATGCATTATGGCGATATCTGTGCTAACCTGTGTCGACTGTGAAATTACACAGGTAGCCATGAGAAGTTTAATTTGTTATTTGGCTGTGTGCTTTACAAATTATTCCTGAGGCAAACAACGTAAGTTTTATCCCTTGCCAACAAACAAAAACTGGGAAAACAATGGATAAGAAGTATTTCCTGTTCTGGAAAGGACTGAAAATTGTGCAAATTGGTGCTCATGATCGCCTGACATTCCAGGACTGAAAATTGTGTCAATTCGTGCCCATGACCTCGTCATACTACGTTTGCCGTGTAACTTTGAATGATGACATTTGCACATTGCGATCAGTCTACATAGTTTACTTTAAATACATCCATTCCAACTGGGTAGCCCTGTCATCTGAATCACTTTCCTTTTGGAACTAAATCGTATTGTGTGTTTTGCAACCAACGTGTAAACACTATGGCCAATGATAAAAGAACATGAATCAAAGATAGATGGATAGATCGATCGATCGATAGATAGGTAGATCGATCGATAGATAGATAGATAGATAGATAGATAGATAGATAGATAGATAGATAGATAGATAGATAGATAGATAGATAGATAGATAGACATGCAGGTTAGTAGATGAAGGAGCGAAAGAAAGAAAGAAAGAAAGAAAGAAAGAAAGAAAGAAAGAAAGAAAGAACGAAAGAAAGAAAGAAAGAAAGAAAGAAAGAAAGAAAGAAAGAAAGAAAGAAAGAAAGAAAGAAATATTACGCTCCCTAAAACAACAAATCTTCCTTCCTTTATTACTGATTTTTCAAAGATAAATCCATGTAGTTTTGAGCAAAGTTGTTTCAAAACTAAGGTATTCTTATACAAACTTTGATTTGGGAATAAACCGAGTCAGACATGAAAAAAGGAAATGTTCAACTTTCATTACGCAATGTCATACATGAAAACAGGGACGTGTTCATCTGCAGCAGAAATTAATCAGATTGATAAGCTGAGATTTTGCTCTTACACCTTAGTCATATTCAGCGCGACAACCCATGTTATCAGTCATCTAGAAGTACTGTTGGACAATCCTGTATAAATACATATGTTTAAACCTATGCGGTGAGTTTTCCTAGTCATAGCCGAAAAAACGGGCAAAAGATTCCGTTTTTGACACGTCACTAAAATATTCTTTTTAACATTTAAAACTAGAGATATTTTTACCATGTGCTCCTCAACTAACAACCCGTGTGGTGTTTCTTGGCGTGTTGTTTTCACAAGTAGTTTTTTTAAAGCAACCAGTACTTGTGCTAATCTCATAAACTCTTTCATAGCTTAAGCACCGGTTGATTAATTTTATGCAAACATCGTTAACACAAAGAAAGGCAAAGTACTTAACACGTACTAATGGTTTCAGAAAGCACACTTTGAAGACTCACGAACCGTATCGCTAACACGTTGTTTTCCCATTTTAATTCGGTATTTTTAGGGTAATTGTGTGAAATAAAAAGACTTACTGAAATAATATAATGTACATTGCAAAGATGTGCAACACGCTTAAATGTACAAAGTTCCATCGATATCCGCCCAAGAGACGGGCTCGTATAGGCGTTGCCAGCTCCCCAATGATACATGTATTTCGAGAAATAAAATACATTGAAACCAACACACACACACACACACACACACACACACACACACACACAAATCTAGAGTGTTTGCAGGAGCAAATTGTGTCTTGCACTTGCGCTTGTTTGTTTGTATATGTCTGTCGAACCTCTTGATTACCAAAAGGATGTCTTAAGGCAAGTGTACGTTCCTGATTTGAAGAGAAACTGTTGAAGTATGTGCAAGTAGTCGTTATTATTATGCCCTTTATTTGACAATAAACGCACTAAAAATGACATTTTCGGTATGGTCGATATGCCCACGAGTTTGCCGTTTCCCCTCATTGAAATATCATTGAAACCCGCGCCAAACCAGATGAATGTGGTCTCTTTGCTGCATTCTTATGTTCATATTGTCCATGGGTTATTTCTCACTGAAAGGTAGACCTCCGCGTCAAAGGAAATCACTCTTCTTAAAGGACGATCGAAACGCACCAGTTCACTCGGAAAAAAGGATAAAAAGAAAAGAAAATGAAAAAACCTACCCACAAGCGAAAGAAAAAGATGAGAAAGTAGGGATGCATGCAAACAAAAAACACCACAGTGAATTGATGACATTTGTCCTCAAGGACATCCTTAACTATAACTTATTTTTCTCCCTGAAAGACTTAAATTTTCCACATTGTTTTTGGAGACCAGATAGCTTCTATACTAGACTTTCAGAAACCAAATATATGTTACATTTGTCCGACCATATTAGTGAAAAAACTCGCTAAGCAACGAGTGAAACTTATCACGGCGAGCTATCTAATATCAATGCAGGCCGCAGACTGATCTCAGCAGCGTACTACAATTAATCCCAGAATGCAATTGTGCATAAGATCTATTGGTTAAAATCGAGTTGCGGTGTTGCATTGTGGGTAATATCGTCGTCAAAAGTCGTTCGGTGCGTATGCAAATGGCGGCACGATAATCGATTCCATCGATGCTTTCAAGGAATAAATTCGAGGTTTTTATATTTTAATGACACAATGCCTGCGGCGCAAACATCTATTGTACTAAAAAAAATATAGGAATGTTACCATTATGCCTGCGGCGCAATAATCTTCGCTTGAGGTAGGAACATGGACATCGTTATGGGATTTTACCGGTAGAGGCTCGGATCCCCTAAAGTTCAAAAAAGCCAATTAATGCCCTCCACGAGCTTACTGCCGGGTAGGATATCTGATATTGAAAGCTATATGCAAACTTAATATTTAATCATCCATAGACCATACATATGGGAAGGGAAAATTAACTATTTGTTTAGACTTTTGTGTGCCGTAGGCGTAGGCCGTAGCTGTTTCAGTGAATGCTAGAATTTGAAACACTACAAGAACTGGTCCAACTGACGCAAATTCCATAGTATTGCATCTATGCTTGTTCTTGTTAAATGACATAATGGTAATTTTTGACAGAAAATATCTGTTTTGCAACGAGTTATCATTGCCCAGACGGCATGTTGAGATCGTCTGGCTGTACCACGGCTACACTCCCCCGCAGTACTGGTGACGGCAGGGCTCTGGGTTTCCCTTAATTCATGTTTGTAAGGCTGAATGATCTTTTCCTCTGCTGCCTCAGCCTTTCTTATTAATTCGTTTTCATCGTCATCAGACCACATATATAAAGAAACTCAATTCATACTCTCCGGAATCACTTTGCTCTGTCTTATCTGCCGTAGCTCTTGGCAAACTGAAGGCATGCTGGCTTATAACACATTCAGTCTGGCCAGCGGCTTGCGTTTGTGACGTCATTAACTCTTTCCCACATAGGGCCATGATCGGAGAAAATTCGCGCACTTTCCCCCGTCGCAAATGTGGCGCACTTTTGGAACATAAAAAAAAAACACTATTCGAAAATGAAATTCAACATTTAGGCTTTTAGATATCATTTCTAACCAACCTAAACATCAACTTTCTAATATACCATTGTTACGTAGATGCGGCACCCAGCGGGAAAAGGCGAAGGTTCATCGGTAGGTCGACCTATCGATATACTGTTTATTTACGGGTAAAAGGCTCCGAAACATGTTGAGTAGTTACCCGCTGAAGACCCTTTAATTTATTTGGGCTGATACAGCCTATGTCAAAATTTTACAGAGGAACGTGTGCAATATAGACAATAGTAATTCCATATATATACAGGTTAGACAGGGACAGGTTGGCTTATGGAGAGTAAAGAGTTCGAACTGCGGAATAGGATATTGACTACTAGGAAGTGGTTCTGGGCAAAAAGACACAAATACAATTGTAATACCCGCCTACTTAATGGACGTATTTTCTACTATTAACATTTTCTTTGCTTCTAAATGGTGAAAATATGGGTAGACAATTACCTCCTGGCTCATTTAATGGTCATTTCAATGCCGTTAGATCATTCCAAGTTCAGTATCATCAGCTCAGTCTAGTTGCGAAGAAAGGATACCCGTATACGGTATAGGCCTAGGGCCTATAAGGCATTCTGAATGTGCCACCTTTGGTGATAAAAGCCAGCATGTAGGAAATCTCATGTAGGCCTAAGTAGTCTCAAAATATTTATCCAGTTACACAAACACATAAGACTGCCGCATGCTGGCATAATAACTCAATGATCGTGATCAGCGTGGCTCAAGCGTGACCTAGATTCATCTGTATACAGGCTATTACAGCGAAGTTCCCAAAAATAAAGGGATCCGTCCTTATCACAAAGAAGCTGATTCGCTGTTTCATCTTGACAGGTGAGGCGGTGAGATTGCATGACTTTCCGCTAAAGACCAACAAACCTTTTGGTATCACTTCTGCAAATTTTGCGAAGATAACATCTGTAATGATTTTTTTTTCTAGAATAGCAGATATACAACTCACAGAAATGGACAATGAAGGCGCTAACTTAGGGGGATAGGACTCCATATCAGCTGCGTGTTCAAGAGCTGAAATTTTGGTTGGCTTGCCGCAAGGTTAATACGTCAAAACTAAAGTCAAAAGCTCAGCTGGTAGTGCGGTGGATAAAGGGAATAACTAAATTAAAGAACAAAAACAAAAAACAAACAAACAAACAAATAAATAAATAAATAAATAAATAAATAAATAAATAAATAAATTTTTGAAAGAATGAATAAGTACATATTTTTAAAAGGAAGCATTTATATTTTGTCCGTAAATAAATAAATGAACGAATAAATGAATGAATGCATGAATGAATGTATGAATGAATGAATGAATGAATGAATGAATGAATGAATGAATGAATGGATGTTTTTTTTTCAAATCTGTTTTTTTTTTTTTTTCAAAAGAGAATGGTCATCTATCATGACAATGTCAAAAGCTGGAAGAATTAGACAAGTTGCATCTCAATTTTTTTAGAATGTCAATAGATCAAGCTTGTTCTAAATCTGCATTGTTAACTGAATCACTTCAGACCCACCTTTTTCGGGTGGTATGTGTTGCTTTGCCTTTTGCTCAAGTGTGTGTGCCAAAATAAAGTCTCAGAGAATTACGATAAATCTGCAACGAAAACCTAATTAAAAGTTTAAAATTGCTAAACAAACAATGCGTTTTGGGGGAAAATGTACCTTTTCTCCATTTTTTTTCTTTTGGTCTTCATCTCAAAAATATTCAAGAAGTATTTTCCACTTTTTTTGTTTCCTGTGATCGACCGATATATATATATATATGTATATATATATATATATATATATATATATATATATATATATATATATATATATATATATATATATATATATATATATATATATATATATATATATATATATATATATATATATACAAAAACATGTTAGGGATTGTTGATAAGTGCATTAATTTTTTTCCAAGATGAAAACACAATGTCTGGAAAACTTCCAATTTTAAAGGGCCATTCAACTATTGCGTATGCAAGAAGCGGGGAGGGGGTTGGGTGGACAGTATGGCATGGGTATGGGGGGGGGGGGGGGCGAGTAAACCGTGTTGCGTACAAACGAATCTTTGTTTTTTTTGTTTTTTGGAGGGGGTGTTTTTTTTTTTTTTTTGTTTGTTTGTTTGTTTGTTTGTTTGTTTTTTGTTTGTTTGTTTGTTTTTTCATAAAACGACAAAATATGAGTTAATATGAAGTTACAGGTAAAAGTTATGTCATTTATGCCTGCGAATATATCCTTCACAACGAACTAGCCCCTCTGCCTCCTCGTCCCAGCCAAATGTGAGATGCTAAATCGTCCCTTTTCTGGCAGAATTACGTGCACTCTATTACTTTAACATTATAGGCCGCGTGGCGACGTCCGGCGACGGTGACATCAAAGGGGACAATGTTTACATGCACAATATGGTCTATGTGAAAACAGGATCCTATACTTAAAAGAAATATAGCTTATAATGAACTATGATATGATTACATATATTTACTTCTATTGTACACAGCGAACTGTAAACAACTATTTGTCTTGAATGTAGCCTAGATGATAGTTTTGCGCTGACGGTGTGAAATACATCAAGCAGTGCTTACAAGGAAAAAAGGCTCAATAACTCACATGAGCTTCTTGTGCTTTGACCACGATGCTGTGTGTTTAATTTTCAGTGGGGGGGATGCAAATTTTCAGAGCTTTTTAAGCACTCTTATTGGGATCAATACGGTATATTATATAAAAGCAGAGTTAAGGTACGGGTCTTTTAGGCCCACCACTATGTCATGATTGACCAGTTGCAGTTACCAAACTAATTTGCGTACTGCGTGCGTGGAGGGAGGGACAGGGGGTGAGACTCTGGCGTATGCCCTGCGTGCATAGGGGAGGGGTCGGGGGTCTAGGGTCGGAAAATGTGATTTTATATTTTCCTTATGTAATGATTGGATGGCCCCTAAAATTAGTAAAGTTTCTGACTTCTTCATTTTTGGTCCTCAATTAAAAATGATTGAACTATTTTCTAGAGAATCCCCAACACGCTTTTTATCATCAAGGAACTGAAGATGGAATTTATTTTTATTTGATCAAAATGGGACAATCGATTAAATTTAGTGGTGGAGATGAATCAGAAGGAAGTTAACTTATTAATGATATGATTTTTATTGTTTTAAAATTTATTTATTTGTTTATTTATTTATTTATTTATTTATTTATTTATTTATTTACTTGTTTATTTATTTATTTATTTATTTATTTATTTATTTATTTATTTATTTATTTATTTATTTATTTACTTGTTTATTTATTTATTTATTTACTTATTTATTTATTTATTTATTTATTTATTTATTCATTTATTTATCTCTATATTTATTTGCCTAAAATTTATCTGTGGAGATATATATCGTCTTCAGCACATTAGGTTTAGCATTTTATCATTCACTATCTATCTATCTATCTATCTATCTATCTATCTATCTATCTATCTATCTATCTATCTATCTATCTATCTATCTATCTATCTATCCATCTATCTATGTATCTATCTATCTATCTATCTATCTATCTATCTATCTGTCTATGTATCTATCCATCTATCTATCTATCTATCTATCTATCTATCTATTTAAGGGGGTGTCTATCAATGCAGACGTTTCTTGATATTTGCATGAATCATACGCAGGGTCTCACAGTTGTCAGGACTCTGACAAATACATTAAACCTCCTTAAGCCTTGCATTATGTAAATCTGTAGAAATGAACCTTGAGAAGAAATATCATATATTATAAATCGAAAGATGAAAAATGAACGCTCCGTCCGTGAAAGCCCACGAAGGAACGCAGTCAAGCGACTGATGATGAGCTAAGTTGCAACCTTCGTTATAATTAAATTTACACTTTGTCAGCACGGAAGGTCAGCTAAATATACTACTAATTAAATATCCTTTGATATATCAAAATTTGTCCGATAAAAAGTGTTTCTCTATTTGAATGCTAACTGGATACGCTCACCTGGGTTGCGTCGTCTGGACGCTATGGCTGTGTCTCATATACATTCATTGAGCGATTTCTTAAAAAAGCAAACTATTGACTGTTTTGTAACATCGAAGTGAATTTAAGCAGGAAACATACGCAAAATTAAAGATCTGGGCGAAAACGTGTTGTAAACAATACCATATTGTGCAGAAATACGGATGTTTTGCTTGCCTTGCTGCGCTGCCATTCAAATGTAATGTCACTTGCTGCCGGCTCTGGATGTTTAACCTATCGAATTATAGCAGCCGCTAGATAGGTACTTCTGCGCATGCTCGCGGAAATCGTGTATTTGTGGTAGATGAAAACATAATGACTCCGCAGCTTTGCTGCTAACCATTTATATTTTCTAAAGCGAAATAACCATTCATTTTAATCTTTAAATGGAAACAATATCGTATTGTCATTTTAAAATGGGGCTTTCTGCACACTATCTGGGTATAAAACATACCAAAATGACCTCTTAAAAAACCCGATTGCTTTCAATAATTGGACTCTGTAGTAGTTCAATCTTTCTGTTCCCCATACATGTATATACTTCGGTTTTCTGACTGGGATATTTATGACTAAAACAGATTAATTTAGGTTTGTTATGATTGAAAGTGGCATTATATTCAGCTGAAAAAAAACATCCACGGATATAATCTAGACATAGATGCAATCGCTGAGGCTAGAGGTTATCATCAACTTTTTCCCAGTACCCCACTTTGTGTCACTCCATTTGGGCAACAATTTGACATATTCCACATGACCAAACTCTTTTGTTGTATCTAAAAAATAGGAATAATGTCCAAACCTTGTTTTCAATAATAATTAATACATTCAGAAAATACGAAAGTGACTTAGTTGTGGAAGTGTTTGGCTTAAACCCAAAACGGAGATTACAGGTAGAGGCATCAAATGTCTGGTATTCTTCTTGAAACGAACCCAGTCAACAATTTTCCTTAAACACTACTGGGAAAGATGCCTCTAACACATATGCTAAAAGTGTTAGCAATGGTATGCAATCTTTTATCAACGATAATATCACAGCCTCGGTAGTAACGGAACTGTGCAAAGTACGGGATGGCGAGTGTGAGTGTAGACATTTTGGAAGGACGGGGTGTGTTGATTTGATCAACTACCCGTAAACGGTGTAAGAGCGTGTTTATTTAGCAGATATGTTGTGACAATGTCAGTTTTTTCCTTGAGTACTTTTATTCATTTTTATTTTCTCTTCCCGTTGCTATAATAGGGGCATGGGGCAGTTAAGCATCAATAACATAGTCAAAAAGTAGTCCAAGTAAAAAAAAAAACTACTAAATCTTGACAGCTCCATCAAGGTGAGCATCACCTGACATAACAGCAACACTTGACAAGAAAATTTGATTTGCTTGTTAGCAAATCAGTCTGGGTGCCTGGAGAAACTGCAATGCAATGTATGTAGCTGTGACATAAGCTCCAAATGTGTAATGGCATGTTAACAGTATGGTCAAGTTGGTGAAAAGTGTTACCAGATAATTAAATGAGGGACAGTGTGTATATTTATAAGGGTAGCATACATGGCCACATACCATGCAGCCATGCACGAAGTCACTGTGCCACAGTAAGATTTGAATGCCACGAAAGCATGTATCTTCAAATCTGTCACCCAGCTCATTAGCTACAAATAACCTATCTTGCTTACATATAGCATTCAGAATCATGTCTGTATCGATATTAGTTTACCAGACACTATAAGAGTAAAATGTCTGTCTGTCACCATGGAGCTTTATACATCCGTGCTCTCACTCATAGCCAGAAAATATGAAAGATTTAAATTTTACAGTGTCTCAAATTTGTATAATATTTATAGTAACAGGCTCAACAATATGTCTGTGTGATAGGCCATCCTAAGAAACATATATTTGCCATTTTAAAACATGTCACTGTCTATAATAGTTTTGCTGATATTCAAGATAAAGTTTTGGGTAGTAACCTAATTTCCATAAATGAAAATGTTAGAACGTCAGCTCATGCTTCATTGAATGCACCTATGTGACAATCCTATGTATTGAAGTTGGAATGGCATCTCTGTCTATAATAGTGTTGAAGATAGTCAAGACTGAAATTTTGT
>OZ026619.1:69873019-69943019 GCA_964020975.1 Hermodice carunculata
GTCTTGAATTCAATGGTGTCCATACTGATGGAGAGATAGCCTGTCTGGAATGTGAACAGCTGATATTAAGCTTTGAGTTGATTGTATGCAATCACTCTGGAGGGATTATATTGATCCGCTGACAAACTAGTTCAGTCGTGATCTATGTGTAAACACTGTGACAACATATGAAACGAGGATACAATCAAGTTGATTTAAGTCTTATTGCATTGTCAAGCTGGAGACCGTGATAAACAGGAAAACTGAAAGATAAAGATAGCAGTGGAACACAATAACATTGACATCATATTGATGGGTGACATACATATTGGATTGAGGGGGAAAAAGTTGAAATTTAATGGCTCGTAGCAAAAGAATGGATTTCTGCGCGATGCTGACTGACTGAGACAGTGTACCTTTATCATGTTTATATCTATGGTGTTTGGGAAGTGATCTTCGTATGCAGATAACCACAGAAATTAAATCTGGCATGATATTGACAAGTAAGTAAATAAGTATGTAAAGCTTCATTTTACAACGGTTGTAATACAATTAAACATTAGCCAATGGGAGGCTATTTGCCGACAATGAATAGCAATGAAAGCAGTATAAGAACAGTACATGAAATAAGTAATACAGTTATATCAGTCATATAATAAATAAAAAAAAAATGTTCCAGTCATTGTATACCATAAAAAGCTTAACACATAGTCAAGTGATTTAGCACTTTCACAGAAGCAACATCCACATTTTTTCCACGCCAAATATCCAGTAGGGACTTAAATTGTGATACAGTGGTGGAACGTTTAAGATCTGGTGGGAGGTATTCCAGATTTTTAGCGCCATTATTTCTTAAGGATCTTTTGCCATAATGTACATTTATCAAAATTTCAATTCCAAAATTGAGACTATTTCCTCTTGTTCCATGTTGTGAGCTCTGCAAAGTGAAATACTTTTTTCAGGTACGAAGAGGAAAATTTTTTAGTAATCCTGAAAACTTCAAGTGCAGTTAGGTTTGCTCTGGTCACATGCAAGGTCCGACAATCAGCTTTTTTTAGAAGATCATAACTGGGTTTGTTATCATGATAAACCAAACGTAAAGCTCTCTCTTGAAACTTTTCAAGTTTTTCAGCACCATGTGCACTACAGAGATGCCAAGCAGGTGCACAGTCATTGACATTTGACATGATAAAAGATTGGAAAATTGTGATCTTGGATTTCGTGTCTAATTATTTAGAGAGTCTTTCTACAACAGTTAACTGTCGTCCAGCTTTCTGACAAAGATTGTTCAGGTGTACCTTGAAATTTAGCTTGTTGTCAATGTGAACACCTAGATATTTGACACACTTTTTTCCGAAGTAATATTTATTTGATATACTGTCAAACGTTCTGCATTGCACTCGTTTTTGCCAGGGGTAAAAAAAATTGATTCGAATTTGTCAATGTTGGCAAGCATTTGATGGTCACTAAACCAATCAACAGCCTCACCAGCCAAGCGTCGCTGAATGACTCAGACTCAGACTCAAACTCAGGTGATATTTATTTGACACATCCAAAGAAAAAAAATTAATGAATAAATAAAAAGCAGAAGGAAAAACCCCACAAAAATCCCAACAAACAAATATACATGTGGGATACAAGTTTCAAAATTATGATAGCATAGCAGTTACCATTATTTAGTAAAATTACAACAAGTAGTGTGTAAGGATGACTCCTGCTAAGGAAAGAAATTTCCCGTATCACAGAAGCCTCCTCAGAGAAATATTAACTCATTAAGTAACCTCACTCAAAAATTAGTAGGCCCAATAAACACAAACATGAAACATAATCGATTTAAGAGTTACAAACATAACAGTTGGGTATGGTACGTACATTTGAATATAGATTCACATTTTAGCTTATCTTTGTATTAAATAGTAATTTTTATATATCCTGAAAAACCTGAGAGTGTACGAATATAATTTATCATTGATACAACGGAGACGACTTTGGAGTAGAGTTGGTAAGTAATACCTGATAGGCTGTTGGGATCTAACTCTCGTAGGCACTGGGCAAGGTGTATTATATCGACTACAAGTGAAGTATGATTCGGTGGAGGGACTGAAAACATGTTTTGAAAATATTTTGGTAAGTCATTTATTGTGTATCTGAAGAAAAATCGTAATGCCTTTAACTGTAACAAATCTTCAACATTAAGAATACAGTGTTGTTGTTTTTTTAATAGAGGATCAATGTCGAATATTTACCTGGCATGAGACATTAGACGAATGACTATTTTTGAAGTTGCAAAATTCGATGACATGAATACCCCCAGGCAAGGAGAGAGTAATTAAGGTGTGGCAGAAAAAGAGAGTTACACATTACTAGCATAGTATCTGTGGGCATAAAACTGTTGGCTCTTTTGAAAATTCCAACCAGTTTGAAAAGGTTTTGTTACAAATCTCATTTATATGAGCATTCCTATTTAAATTTTCTTGAATTCGGAGACCAAGGAAATCAATTTCTTCTGTTCTTAGAATGGAAACATTATTGATTTTTAAATCTAGCATATTCTTTTTCCCTTTGAGGAAAGTGGAATATCAATTTTTTTTTTTTTGCGGGGGGGGGGGAGAGACAATCAAACGCCTTGTTTAATTCACAATTTATAGAGAGCGATGTATTTTGGACATTTAAATTTTAGGTAGGGTAGACGCTGAAAGAAAAAAGGCTATTTAAAAGGATGTTGTCATCACCATAAAAAATGTATTCAAAAAGAGATGAGGCAATATACATATCATTTGTATAAATTATAAAGAGGAGCAGACCAAGTGTCGAACCCTGATGGACACCAAACCTAACTGTTAGATTTTTAGAACAAGATTCATCTTATTGAACAAATTGTGATCTATTTGTAATTTACAGACCACATAAAGCAATGCCTGAGACACCATAGTATTTCAATTTTTGGCCGAGAATCTGATGATCTAATGTGCCGAACGCTTTTGACAGATCAAGATAAATAGCTATGGGTAATTCGCCTTTTTCAAGAACATTGAAAATTCGATCTATAAGTTCCAAAAAGGCTGTTTCAGTAGAATGTAATTTCTTAAAACCATGAATTGTTTCAAAGTAACTGTACAGCTGGTAGTAGACTTTTTCAAAAACGTTTGACAATGCTGGAGGTAAGGGAATAGGTCTATAGTTATGTAAACAGTATTTATCATCCTTTTTGTGTATGGGAATCACTTTTGCTATTTTTAAATTTTGAGGGAATATACCAGTGGTTAAGGATTGATTTATGATAGTGGACAGTGGCTCTGAGATTGAATGAGTTAGGCATTTAGGCATTTCATTGATACATTATCATGTCCACCACTAGTTTTCGGTTTAAAGCTTTGTACAATCTGAATTATTTCCTGCGGCTTCACTGAGGTGAAAAAAATATGTGATCAATTGGACGCTTTAGAAAGGAATTGTAAGAAGGCTTGTTTCTAGAATTAATCTTTGCTGCAGTTTAGGATCAATATTTTGTGAAAAATTCATTCAAACGATCAGCAATGACTTGTTTATTTGTTATCTCGTTACTTTTTACTATGAAGAATGAAGGGAATTTTTTCTTGTTTTTGTTTAGATTCAAAACATATCTTTTTACACCCCAAGTCGTTTTGGTAATATTTTTGAATTTTTCGAATTGAAAATGGTAATTTCATTTTCTGTAAGCGAATTTTTTTTAAGTATGTTGTTATAGACCCTTAGATTTTGTTTCAAGGTATTATGTTGGGGGTTGTCTATTGCAGAACATTTTAACTTTGTATACAATGTGTCACGAAATTTTATCGAAATGAAAATAACAGCTGTAACCCATTGGGACTTTTTGTGTTTATACTTATTAAATTTGACATGTCTTATTGGGAGATGTGTTTATTTGGCTTGCCTTATCATACTATCTAATTTATCATTGTTAATGTGTGGATCACACTGTAAATCCTGAATGAAATTTTGACTCATACTTGAGTTTTCACCTCATCATAGAAGCATTGAAGTGACTAAGGATCCATTTTAATTTCTCTAACATATTTGGGTGGATAACTAACAACACATTTTAGGTAGGAAACCATTACTAAGTAACGTATCTAAATACTCAACATACTTGAGTCTTGTATTCACCTTAAGAAGATCAATGTTAAAGTCACCAACAATAATTTTGTATGATGATTCCCTTGATTTCATTTCAATTATTGGACTGAGATCTTGTATGAAGGCATCTATATCATCATTTATGTCACGAGGAGGTATATAAACATTACATAATCCTATTTTTTGCTTCATATATGCACCAGTTATATCTATGAACTGGCCTTCGCAATGTCTGATAGAAGAATAGAAGTATCGCATAGCAAACTGAAAATCTTTTCGTAAATAAATGATCAAACCACCATGGGAGCTACATGTTGCAGCCAGAAGAATCAGTGTATAGTTATCAAGGTGAAAAAATGAGTCAGCTGACAAGGGATTTTCGATCCTGGTCTCTCGAAGACACATAGCACTAAATTCAAAATCGTTTTCAGCTACATTTTCGATAATCACCATAAACTTATCAAATTTGGCATTAACGCTTCAAATATTTAGAGTCATAACTGAAAAGGTGTTCATCAATGGCTTCAGATATTTCGAGAGATCTTTTGTCAGCTGCAATAAAAAAAGAATTTTCCATATCATTTTCATTATTCATCAAGTAATTTAAACGGTTTGCAGATACACCACCCAAATTTCTAGGTACTCCATCTTTCAGAGACCGAGGGATCATGAGCTAACTAACTATGAAAGTTGTATGTTTTCATGATATAATACAAGCAAATTCATTAAATGGACCTCACAGGCCTGACAAAAATGTATGTACTCATCAGATGGAATGACTGAAAATTAAATATTAAATTTGAGAGCAATAACCTTGTAAATGACGACATGAAGTTCTGTGTACTGAGCATTAGATTAATAGGGATAAACATGTACAATAAAATGTGTTATGTGACCGTAAGCATTGGCATTAACAGCAAGCCACTGTACGATTTGCCTTGTTCAGGCAAAAGGAAATATGTATCAATTTCATGGCGGGATATTGCACATAGTGATTGCTTATGTGTTTTGGTATCCTGGGCAGCACCGATATTTGTGAAATATTCCATGTAGATCGAATATTCCGTATAGTGTCACAAAAAATACAACTTTTACCAGCGAACAATTTCCTCGAGTTGTAACGAAACCACTTTAAGCAACTTGACCCTCCGGCGGTGGACATGGCCGGGAAATCAACAAATCTTGCTCATGCGGATTATTTATTCATTTTTTAAACATTTCTGATAACGTCCACTCTGATAAAAATGGCACAGAACAATTTACTCGGATGCAGTGCATAAAATGAATGCTGGGTCTTGCAAAGACTAAACGTCAGGCGGACAAGATATAAAACAGTACATGGCAATGTTATCGGCAATATAACCCGTTGTGTAGACGACCCTCAGGTGAAAGCTCAATCATCCAGCAAACAGGAAAGACAAGGAAAAAAAAGAGTCAAAAAAGGACAGCAACGGAAGACATTTGTATCTCTAAATCGAGGCTTTGTAATTTGACATTGTTAAGAGTCCTGGTCCCTGTGTACATTTCTTGAGAAGTAGGATTATATACAGATTAAATATAAAGGAAGCTTACTAATCTATTCTTCAGTAAAAAATGGTTCATAAATGGAATTCAAAAACAAAATACACCAGAAGGAAACAAGGTGTAAGAGCAACACTAGCAGCTTCACAATATGCTGTGGGCTTGTTTTTTTTTGGGGGGGGGGGGGGGTTGTTTTTTATTTTTTTTTTTTTTTTTTTTTTTTTTTTTTTTTATATTTTTGGGTTTTGTTTTTGTTTCTTTGTTTTGGGGGGGGTTTGTTTGTTTCTTTTGTTTTGTTTTTGTTTGTCCGTGTTTTTTGTGTGTGTGTTTTTTCTGTATTTGTTTGTTATTTTCCTTTTATTTTCAGCTGGAATTAGTTTAAAGCGCGTATGTCTCACTCCTCAATATTTCACAAAAAGTAATAGAAACAATTCCAAGAGGTGCAGCACCACATTGCATTTTGTTCCCAAATGAGGCTGCCATCGAGCCTTGTCTGCGACTTGGCTTTTCTAATTTCTATGTCCATATGAATAATGTATATGGTACTTTATGATTTTGGTGTTTCCTGATTTTGTAATAATCTATACTTGCTACATCCTGAAAACAGTTACCGTGATTAAAGAAAAAAGAAATCAGAAACAAAAAATGAAAAACGAAAAAAGACAACAACACCAAAAGTTCCGAAGAATGTGCACTGTGTGCTCTGTTGTGCTTTTTTGGCTTTACTATGTGAGATGGAATAAACTTCTCTTTATCCTGCTTCTTTTTTTCCCTTTTTTTTTCTTTGCGTTTCTTTGTTTTTTTCCCACAAGATGCTAATTTCGTAACCTTTTTTAAACATCACAAACCCCAAAATTCGTAGCGCAGAAAGCAATACAAAGTAGGAGACAAACCTTGCAAATTGGCTCATCAGACCAGCTTATTGCCTGAATAGAAAGTTACCAATATAAAGAATTACCGATCATGTTCAATCTTCTTCGTGGTGGTCCTATTCTTGACCAACTCCTTATGTTTGGTTTACATTAACGACCTTGTAAGTGGTCTTACATGTGACGTTCGTGTGCTCGCTGATAGTATTTGTTGTCTTGGAACAGTCCATTCTAAGATTTTTCTCGCCACCTCAATAAAAATCTTTCATGAGTACATGACTGAGACTACCAATTTATGGATTATAGATCATTTGCACAAGATACAGCCACTGCCAATGAACTACGACACTCTTTCAAAAAGAAAGAAAGAGAGAGAGAGAGAGAGAGAGAGAGAGAGAAGAAAGAAAGAAAGAAAGAAAGAAAGAAAGAAAGAAAGAAAGAAAGAAAGAAAGAAAGAAAGAAAGAAAGAAAGAAAGAAAGAAAGAAAGAAAGAAAGAAAGAAAGAAAGAAAGAAAGAAAGAAAGAAAAGGGTGTCGACTGCTGTGGTAAGAGAACAGCTGGCTCTGTGGGTATATGTTTGTTTTATCCAGTTCACAAGTCGGCGACAATGTTCACACCTGTGCAGGAGTCTCTATTGATACTAGAGAAATCCCGAGCAGCAAACCTTTGCCGCATAAGCTCATGGTGTCTCACTTGACGGCCAATATTTATACGTGTTGTTACTCACTACCACCCTTAATCATGGTGTCAATAGACAGGACTTCCAGCAAAAAGAGCAAGGGGGATATTCAGCTTTACATATTCATATTGACTTTCCTTATCGGCATACAGTTGAATACAGGTGCGGCCATATCCAACACAAGTTTGCACTATCAAACCTCCAACACCATTTGCAGTAAACTCGAGGATTTGCAACTTTTGAATGAGTGATTGCTTTTTAAATATTCATACCACTACCGAGTCTTGGTTAAAGTCTGAAATATTAGATGTAAAACTTGTGGATGCGTCTTTCAACAACGTATACCATCTTGGTTGTGAGGACGCATTATCCCCAAAACAGGCAGGCGGGGAAGTATCTATTGTAGTGATATTCAAACTTATATCAAGACATTGCGGAGAACTAGAAACATCAAGACATAACATCATGCGGGTAAAAATTTCTCTTTGTTACAAAAAATTTCTGTCAGTGACAGAAAACTTTTCATTTGCAGCATATATATATATGTATATATATATATATATATATATATATATATATATATATATATATATATATATATATGTATATATATATATATATATATATATATATATATATATATATATATATATATATATATATATATATATATATATATATATATATACATCTTGATTCAGTTTCAGGTGTGTATAGAAGACTTTGTGATTCACTTCAGACAGCTAGTGTCAAGTACAGTGAAGAAAACGTGATCTTAATTGTGGGTGATTTCTAATTTAAGTTGGATCATGGAACAGGATATATCAACAACAGCCAGTCCAACAAATTGTGATAAGCCCAGGCGTTTTTGGTGACTTAAGGACGAGTTAGACCTCAAACAACAAAATACTGAACCTGCGTGAGGGAACAATGTACTTGATTTTGTTTTGTCTAATTTTAATATAAGCAAAATGTGTATGACTAATCGAGCTGTAGAGTGTGGCCACCATCCTCCATCAATTCATTTTCACGTGCCAAGCCTGGTAACTTCAAGCAACGTGACACGCTCGGTTTTCAACTTTAAAATGGTTGATTTTGAACAAATTAATAAACAAATTCTTTTCTACATATTCTAGTTCTCTGTGCAGTATATGAACTCCGATCCGTTGATGAAAGTGTGGATTTTTTCTATTCGTATTTACATTGTGTGATCAGCGAATGCGTTCCAAAAGTGCAATTGCGAAACAAAACGTTACCTTCGTGGTTTGAGAATGACTTAATATATCCTGAGAAAACAAGAAGGAGAAAAAGCAACGAAACAGATCATCCCAATGATAAGTATGTCTTTTCGAAAATCAGAAAAGCACTTCAGAGCTTAAAGGACTTTAAATATACCGACTACATTCAACAGATAGAAGTGTCAGTAAATGGGAATACAAGTAGGTTTGGGTCATATGTAAGGACAATATACAAATGTTTTACGTCCCGAGCCAAGTAACGTATGGGACTAAAACTGCTACAGATTCCCAAGGCATAGCAGGACTTGTCACATATTTTAGGAGTCAGTTTATGTCAAAGCAGATTTTATGAACCCCCCCAGAATTACCAGAGATATCTATATAAACACTGCATCACTGTCTACTATTCAGATTCGAGATGAGTCCGTTGTAAAAATACTTAAAGGGACGGATCGGCGCACAACGTGTGGTGCTGACAACATATCTGGTATTATTTCGAAAAACTGCTCAACAGCATGCTATTTCACTGACTGCTATATTTCAAAAATGCAACAGCACAGGTGTTCTCCCTGAAAGGTTAAAACAAGCCAATGCAATATCAATTTTCAAGGCTGGCGATAAACATGCCATCATCAATTACCCCCTGGCATTACTCCAACCATTATTCTCGAAGGTGATTGAGCGTGTCATACACGACCAGATCTACCCATTTACGGAAGGTCATATCAGAGAATTTCATCACGGATTTGCTAGAGGCCAATCAACAGGTATATATTACCATCTGTTGATGTTTTGTCCAAATCCATAGATTGGCTAAAACCTACCTCCACAATGCACTGCTCTGAGCATGCGCTGAGGCGTTATAAGTCCCAGGCAACACATATTGGCCAAGCTAGGTCAGGGCAACAGCTGCTCTCCCTGTGGGCCAACTTTGTACTGACAGTGGTTGTTAGTCTTATCACATAACTTATATGGACTATTTGTATAGTAGAGCAGATTTTCCTCTGGATTAGTGGGTTCTACTCCTTTAACCAAAGGTTATCAATGAGGGAAGAACTAAGTCCAAGCTATCAGTGAGGACAAAACTTACCTGACAAAACCCAAAGTGCCTGCAAAGTTCAAAAGTGTATCTTGTTATTTTTGAGCTGTGAGCAGAAACGTAGCCTGTACTGCGAGTAGAATGAATCAAACGAGAACCATTACCCAAAGCAAGACCGATAACCCATGGAATTCCCCATAGACAAAACTGTCGGTGATTTTAGAGTTCTACAGAGATCATGTCTATATGTGAAATGTTACATAATGAAACACAATGGTTCTTCTATCAATTCCACTGCCACATTTGTTTTGGCCAATCTGTTTTTGTTCTAACCCAATGTTCCGACTTGCACGTGTATTGGCAGAACAGGCTCAAGATTGGGGGACAATGATATGCTACACCTATAATCGCACTTGTCCTACCTCTGTTTTGGGATGCTAGTTGCATGTCCTGCTCCTATTCCTGTTTTGTCATAAAATTTCCAAAAGGGGTATTGTATAGAAAATTGATACTAATAATGATCTTATAGATATGGTTCCTCATTTAGGATTACTAGCCCTTAATGTGCAGGGTAGCAGGGACTTCCGAAAAAGAAGAGGAGAGAGCTGTTTAAATGGTTTCACATGACAAAATATTCTATTTTTTTGCTCCGAGAAGTGCACTCTACTAAAGAAGGAAAGAAACTATGGTATGGAGAATGGGGGCTGCAATACTCACTCTGGTCATGATTGCTTTACTTAAAAACAGTATCGACTATCAAATCCACGTTATTAAAGATGATACCGGGTGGTACATAATATTAGATGTAACCATTCATCAACAAAGGTTGACACTAGCTAATATTTACGGGTATAATGAAGACAAGCCAGAATTCTATGAACATTTTATAGAGCAGGTAGAGAGACTTTCTAATGATCACAGGATCATTGGAGGATACTACAATTTCGTTTAAGATTCAGTCCAAGATAAATTTGGAGGACATCCACTTTCACACTTTAAAAATCAGCAGATCATTTTGCACTGGATAGATGGCGCATATATTTTAGATATGAAGAGCCCAAAGAACCCACAAATCAGTAGATACACTTGGAGACCAAAAAAAAAAAAAACATAAAAAAGACACTTTCATCCACAGGAGATTGGACTTGTTTTCTAGTATCATTTGGCATTGTTAATAGTATAGAGGAAGCAGAAATTATTCTAGGATATAAATCAGATCACTCGGCTATTACATTGAAAATAATTATCAATTCACAACCTAGAGGTCCGGGCTTTCGGAAAATAAATTGTCCCCTTTTGAATGATAAAAATTATGTAAATGTGGTAAAAGTTACAATTTTATTGCACCAAAAAATATATTCACGGAGTAAAAAAAAAAACTCCAGGAAGAAATAAACTAGAAACTCTTAACTATGTTACCGAAATGAAAAAGTTTGGTCACATAATAAACTCGTGCGATAAAAGAAGTCTGTCTATCTTTGATAAATCTTTAATTATAAAGTCTTTGGCTTTATTGCAGCTTTTGTATTTAGTTTCAGTTATTGAAAAAACAATCGAAGCACTAATTTTTTTTAAATGTCTTTGGGCAAAAAAAAAAAAAAAAAAAAAAAAAACAGACAAAATCCAAAGAAAATATTTAACTGCTCCTACAGATGAAGGTGGTCTGGGAAACACTCATATCGCATCCCAAATCAAAGCAATTGAACGTTTTTGGGGAAAAGGCTTATTTAAGACTCAAATGCATTATAGAAACATCTTATTTTACGAGATTTACCTTGCAAGAATAAATGCATATGGGAATGTTCTTTCCACAAATCAGATGTTGATAGAATTTTTCAAATTGTTAAGAGTAACTTTAGGTCAGAAGTAATACAAATTGGAGTGAATATAACTATATAAGTCCTGAAACCAACTTAGAAATTGAAAATGAAAGTCTGTGGTTCAATTTTCATATTAAAATGAGAAATGTACCTGTTTTCTATTAAAAATGGTATGATGAGGTTGTTAAACATATCTCTGACCTTCTCGAGAATGCTGGAACTTTTTTCATCATATGCAAGATTTTCTCAAAAATTTCAAGTATATACTTGGATTTCATATCTGCTACTCCTCAAAAGTGGAAAGAACTTCTCATGAATCGTGTTAATACAGATGATGATAAACATGTTAAAAATGGTATGATGAGGTTGTTAAACATATCTCTGACCTTCTCGAGAATGCTGGAACTTTTTTCATCATATGCAAGATTTTCTCAAAAATTTCAAGTATATACTTGGATTTCATATCTGCTACTCCTCAAAAGTGGAAAGAACTTCTCATGAATCGTGTTAATACAGATGATGATATGCCACTCAGTAAGGCTGATAAACTGTTAGAAATTGGTTGCGTGCCACATTTTATATATCCTTATATTTTGCAAAATTCAGTTGCATGCCAGCTGCCTGTAATAGGTAAGTGGAACACCAAGTTGAAATGTGACATTGAAGAAACAGAATGGTTTGCTCTATTTCAGAAATTTTATGTGGCAACAATATCTTCAAAAATTCGTAGCTTCCAATTTAAGTTTCTATACAGAATTATTAACACTTATGAAAAATTCCATAGATGGAATGTAACGCAAACAAATTTATATTCTTTTTGTGAAGATAATATCGAGAGCATTAAATACTTATTTTGGGATTGTGTACATACTGTCGAATTGTGGATACCGGTATTTCTAGTTTGATTGTATATGAAGTTAATACTCGCGAATTTACTGTTCACAAAGTTTTACTCAGACCCAGATGTCAAACCAATTGATAATCTTATTTTTATTGTCGGTAGAAAATACATACATGCATGCTTGTATATGCGGGAAAAACTGCCTAACTTGGTAATTTGTGTCTCTATGAAAAAAAAAAAAAAGAAGAAAAGATTAAGTTTATTGAATTTTGTATTGCAAGAAAGAGAGGAGAAGTAGTAAAACACGATAAAAAGGGGCCGGACTTGGTATCGAGTAGATCATATGATTTGATTTTTATGCATTCTCTTTTGTAAACATGTAGAAATATTTTGATACCCAACCAATACTTAGACAATCAATATTAATATTTGAACATGCGAATGCTGTCCACATTTACTGAGACTGTGTAATGCAATGACTTGATTATGTTCATTTATTTGTGAGAATACTTGTATATACCCCTTTATGGAAAAAAATAAAAGCAAAAACAAAAAACAAAAAAAAAAGCATATAAATCGCACTTGGTTGTGCTACTGAGCTTCAGAAGATGCAATAAGGAGTCAGCGTACTACCCACGTGCGTGTCAGTATTGATGGTGGTTACATCAACACTGGCGATTACATTTTGGGTCTCAATTGCGGATTTACCCGAAGTTATGTATCAACTAGATACGACAAAAGTTTACATGCAATAGGTCCACTTTGTTCTGTCAAAATCCAGCAGCCACGTTTGTTGTTGAATGAAATCCCAAGCTCCTACAACAGTCATCCTTTATAAACAATTCTTAGCAGTGATTGCATGATGCAATGCACAGAGGTCTACGTAATTAAATTAATTGAAGTCAGAGCTGACAGCTTCCTGGTCACTAGGAGGGCCAAAACGTCATTTTATTTATCTATCTATCTATTTGTCTATTCATTCATGTTTTCATTAATTTTTGCATTCATTCATTCATTTATGTGCTTATTCATTTTCTATTTATTCAGTCATTTATTATTTTTTATTGATTCATTTATTTACATTATTTTTACTTTATGTTAATTTATAATTTTCAAGCGACAATTTGAGCCATGCAAGATGCAAAAAGTATTCAACAATGAAAGCCATCATAGCAACTTGGGTGTTTTAGTATTGATGCTAATATCG
Source organism: Hermodice carunculata (assembly GCA_964020975.1). NCBI lineage: Eukaryota > Metazoa > Annelida > Polychaeta > Eunicida > Amphinomidae > Hermodice > Hermodice carunculata. Next base: position 69,886,329 of record OZ026619.1, read on the forward strand.
GATGAGCCAAAAAGTGTAACCATATGCGTAGATACACTTCACATCCTTTTACTCAACCTGCCTCCCGATTTAAACTCGATGCAGCATGTGAGCCCACGCATGTTTGCTGAGAAATCAAATTATTCGATAGAAAGGTACAAAGAAATCATTTCAAAGTGCCGTTCCTCAAGAATTCTTTCCAAAATACTTTCCCTCAAGTATGTGTGCGTGTGATTGAGAAACACAGAGAGAGAGAGAGAGAGAGAGAGAGAGAGACAGAGAGACAGACAGATAGACAGACAGACAGACAGGCAGACAGACAGACAGACACAGGCAGATGGAAAAAGAAGGAGAGAGATTCCTTTCGCCTTCGTTAACATCGATCGAGATGAGGTGACATTGATGACGATAACACAAAAATCTCAAAACTGTGCCCCTGACCATGATTTACACATTATGATATATGAAATGGCTACAGAATGCATTTGACAACAGCATTGCAGACTCCAAGAATGGAATTAATTCATCATTACCATTGCTTATCAAAGGCGGAATTCATAAATTATTCCAAATAATATCACTTTAGCACATTTATGTTGTCTGGAATTCTGTGGTGTCCATACGCATCAAAAGATGGCCTATTTGACATGTGAACAACAGATGGTAAGCTTTGAGTTTATTGTATGCGATCAGTCTGCAGGGTTTGTATTGATCCACTGACAAACTTGTTTCAGTGGTGGCCTATGTGTAAACACTGGGATAACATATGGAAGAAGGATGCAGACAAGTTGATTTACGTCTCATGGCATTGTCAAGCTGGCGATGGTACGCAAACAGGAAAACTCTAAGATGAAGATTGCGGTGGAACATGATAGCATCGACATTAGAGGGATGGGTGACATGGATTGAGGGTAGGAAGTTGAAGTTAAATGACTAGTTACAAAAGAATTGATTGTCGTGCATTCTTCAGCGGTCAGGACTGTATACTTTTATATGTAAGGTATCTCCACAGCAAGCATCGTATCCAATAACCACCAATTAAATCTGCCATGATATTGATAAGGGTCACTGAGTGAAATACATATCAATTCCGTGGCCAGATATTCCAAACGGCGATTGCTAATGTGTTGTGATATCCTGGGCAGCACCATTTTTTGTGAAAAGTCAGATCAAATATTCAGTATAGTATCACCAAAAATGCAACTATTACTGCAGAACAATTTTTTCCAGTTATAAAGAAACCCTTTTCAGTAACTTCGCCCTACCGCATTGGATGTGATCGTGGGAAAACAAATCTTGCTCATGTGGTTTTTTTTTTTTTTTGTTTTTTTTTTTTAATTCTGACTATGTCTACTCTGACGCAGATGGCAGCACACCATAATTTTCCTGGTTTCAGTGCACTAAATCAGTCATGCCCTTGGCAGGCACGAAGGACCAGGTGGAAAAGAAATGAAACAGTACAGGACGATGGCAACAGAACCCGTTGTGTTCACAGCCCTCAGATGAAAGCTCAATCATCATCGTGAGCTCCAGTTCCAAGAACACAAGTATTTCTCATTGTTTGCAGTGATTATACCACACACTGTGAATAGAAGCCAAGTTCAAGCACACAGGATCCTAATGAACAATAGACATCCAATGAGGAGATAATTGTTCGTTCATGTCACTGATCCCATTTTCATCATCACATGTGATTTGTAAGCTCACAATATGTTTAGTGTTGCAACACTTATCGGACAATATGCAACTGTCACAATGTTATATTTTAGATCTGAACCAGTACTGACAATGGGCCCATGTCATGTGATGGAATTTATCTATTTGAAATATGGAGTTCTACCAGTGTAACACAGTGCTGCGCATTTTCTTTAGATAAAAATTTTGAAATACCTCAAGTCTTCTGTCAAAATTATTCTGTGTTTATTATGATGTGGATATCTTGATCAAATATGACTTTTAAAGATTTTCTTTTCAAAATTTGGAAAGTCACAATGTGTTTAGCATTTATCATGTTCTAATCATATATAAACCATGTTCTTATTTCCCAGGATACACAATATGCATTTTAGTTAACCTCTCCTCCAAAATGCCTTTACAGTTCTTAAAATAGGATGTCTAATTTCATTGTTTTGAGAAATAACAGATCTCAGAGATCCGTCTATCATGCCAATTAAGTATCAAGATACATATAAAAACCCCATATAAGTAAAGACTAGTAATCCGGTTTGCTTCTCTTTACATGCATTATTGCCCTTTTATTGAATACGTTTTAAGAGTTGCTGACAGGAAGCCTTAAATATAAGTTGAAGCATATAGCTAAGACTGAAGTCTGACCTCCATGGTTAAATATGTCACTAGTCTGTATCAATATACATGTAACACATTGACCTCAGATTAAGATTTGAAATGGGCTGAAAAGAACTAAGCAGGAAACATTATTACATTCATATGTACAGAAATACCACCTGGGTTGCGGTGCATGTTATCAGATACAGCGGGAATACATGTCACTTACTCTATCTATATCTGTCTGAGGTTTGTTTTACTGTTTCATTCCACGTCGGCCAAAAGATTTGGTTGCTTGAGAAAATGTTTTCTTATATTTATCCCTAATGTCAGTAAGCAAAGGTTTCATTCCCTTTATTTGGGGTTTCCCCTATATTTCATTTGTGTGCTGTCTGCCATGCTGTCCGTAATAAGTATCAATTGAACGCTTCATGCACATATAATTCATTTCAGAATAGACGGATTGCAGCTTAAGACTTCAGTTCATGCTTCAAAATAATGAATCGGGTGGTATAGGAGATACAATTACAAGCATTTTGGTATAGGAACATTTGGGTCTTGCAATATTTATGTACACGCATAATGTAACAAATGTTTTGGACAGACATTCTTCTATCTCTGTCATTAAACTTATTACTACTGCACTGTTATGCTTATTACATTTCTCATTAATTGCGATCAATAGAAGACATGGCATTAATAAGTATCTATCCCCATTTAATGCAAGGGGTCTAGGGGATACATTCAAAAGAAGGTCTATGTTTCACTGGTTGCTCAATTTTCATGCAGGAATAAGCCTTTTACAGGAAATTCATAGCACCACAGAGAGCAACAAATTATGGAGAAGTGAGTGGACAGCTTTTTTTGAATTTTTATTTATTTATTTTTTTTTTTAAGATGGAACAAGTGATAGTCCAGGTATGGCCATTCTACATCCAAAAAATTTAGACTCTGTGGTACAACAGGATATTCATGACTTCAATGGAAGACACTGGATGCTTCATACTTTGATGGATAATACTAGGTTCATTTATTGCAAATGTTTATGCATCCACAAAAAATTATGAAAAAGAGTGGCCAACTTTCCAAGACTTCTTTTTGGAAACAATTAGTGAATTGTGTGCAGTAATATATTAATTGGGGGAGAGGGACTTAAATACTTTAATACAATAACGGACCTAAACGATAAAAAAGGAGAAATGCACATCTTTTTATGTCTACATGTCTAGTTAGTCCCCTCTTTCCTATCAACTTATATTACCAATGACAGGGTACGTGCGTCTACTAAAGCAGATCATCGCTTAATACCTCTCCAAATTCAAGAAAACACATTTGGGAAAAAAGCCTGGCTTTTGGACATTTATTCCACTTTGTTAAAAGATGGAAAATATGTTAGAAAATTAAAAAAAGATACAGATATGTTCTGAAAATACAAACATATAGAAAATAAAGGTCTAGTTTGGGAGACAAGTAAATGCAAATCCTAAGAAATGTCTATTTTGTCAACATTAAAAGGTATACAAATGTATAACAAAGATAACAAGGGCAAACGTCACAGCAAGACTTAAAAAAAAAAAAAATTAGTATAAAATGAGGCTGAAGAAATTGGATTAAGCGAATAGAAAAAGAGTTGAATGATGTAAATGACATAGAAACCGAAGATGTTATGTTACGATCTCGAGCAAGATGGATGAAACTAGAGGAAACAGCAATAAGTATTTTCTAAGTCTACAGAAAAGAAATACTAAAACTAAATGTACAACAAAGCTATCTGTCAATCATTTAGAAATTACAAACCCAGCAGACGTTTTCATAGAAAAGAAAATACTCCATTAAAAAAATGCTTATTTTGCAATTTAGATTGTGAAACGCCAATCTGTGACGAAAAAGTTCAACAACTTTTAAAAAATCCTAATTAACCAAAATTGATTGAAGATCAAAAAACAGGTTGTGAAAGTTTACTGTCTAAAGAAGTCCTTAAATTGTTTAAAAATGGAAAAGTTCTGGTATAGATGCACTGACTACGAAATCCTACATTTATTCTGGTTAGATATCCGGAAATAAGTTTTTGATAGTTTAAATTATGCATTTAACGTGGTGGGTTGTCAGTAGATAAACGCAGAAGTGTAATACCATTAATACCAATGGGAGATAGGTCTAGAGTATTTTTCTTTTAAGTGGTGACCCGTATCGCTGCTAAATGTCAACTACAAAATTTTAGCCAAAGCTGTTGCCATGAGATTACAGACGTTTTTGCCTATATTGATAAATGAGGATCCAAGCGGATATGTAAAAAGACGATATATAGGGGAAAATTATATAATTTCAGACATAATTCAGTACTATAAGGATCAACGCTTATGAGGCCTGTCACTTCTAGTTGATTTCGAAAAACCTTACTACCATAGAGTGATCTTCCACAAATAGAGTATTATCATCATTTAACTTTGGTGCACTCTTTCGCAAATGGGTCCAAATCGATTATTGCAATGCTACCAACAATGGTTTTACAACAGGGTTTTACCCTCTATCTCGTGGTGTCCGATAGGGATGCTCCCTTGCTTCTTTTTATTTGTTTTAGCAGTTGTATCACTAGCAAGCTATTCAGACTGAATGAAAATATTAAAGGTTTAATATTAGGTGAAACTATGAAAAAATAAAATATTAAAGGTTTAATATTAGGTGAAACTGTCGTAAAGATTAGTCAATTTGCGGGTGATCCCGCTTGTTTTGTTGCCAATAGAAAATCTGCAAAACTGTTGTTTTAAGTTTTTGCAGGTTTTAGCATTTGTTCTGGGCTACAATGTAATATAGAAAAGACGGAACTGTTACTGGCTTGCAGCAACAAAATTTTAAGAAGGTTTGCATCTTTCAGTATCTTAGGCAGGACATTTTCATACATTGGTAATTACTTTTGCTGAGAATGAAATAGAAGTGTGTAAATTAAATTTTGAAGGTACAATACAATCCTTTAAAGAGGTACTAAAGGTTTGGAGAATGCACAATTTATCTTTGATACGTAGAAATGTAGTTTAGAATTTTGCCGGCTCTAAACTTATTCATCCTGCTCCTGGGATACATGAGGTGACAACATTATTAAAGATGTTCAATCTATGTTATGTAAATTTGTACGGACTCAATCTACTCTTAAAGTTAAAAAATCAGTTATGCATCAAAATGTAGATAAAGGAAGCTTAAAAGTAATGAATTGTAACATGTTTAAGACACATGTATATGCTTTAAAATTAAGTTGGATCAAACTATCATAAAATTCTAATAACGGAAAATGGAAATCAGTATTTAAAAAAATTGTGTCATTCATTAAAATTGAAGAACCTCTCATGAGTAGATTTGATTTGGATTTCATGAAATCTGATTTACCCGTATTTTATGAACAATTGGTAAAAACTTGGAAATTATATTGTTATTCCTTTAATCCTGAGAATATTAAACAAATGCGCAATGAATTTGTATGTTTTAATCCTTATATACCAATAGACAAGAAAACCGTATTTTATAAACATTGGTACTAAATATAAACGCCAGTGTGAACTCAAATGGATTGATTGTAAATCAAGAAACTTTGAAAGAAAATTCATTAATAAAAGGTATCTTGGAATACTTATCTGTCCAGGCCACTGGAAGCAATTTTTACATGTACGTAGTAAAACAGAAAGATCCTTTGAATCATTATTAATACACACATACACCAGAACTGTTTTACTTATAGTGATTGAATTACTTATATTATGTAATTATTATACCTGGATTTATTTGCCCTTGTCAAAACTCAGTTAAAATACGTCTGGCATTTACTGACAATTACTTGCTTCCTGCTACTAACTGAACTACGTGACTGCTTTGCTTACACAAGTAACTGAATTAATTTGTGAAGCAATAAAATCTTTTTGGTTTACTTACTGAGCACAAGTTGTCGTTTCTCAGCACTAAATTCCACTTGCTTAGTAATTAATTTACTTGTAAAATTAATTAACAATAATTTGAATTACTCAACATGATAATGAGATCGAGCGGGGCGAATATACTGCTCTACAATTATATTGAAACTTCTGTTGTTTTGTTTTTTTTTTTTTCGACCCTAAGTACTGATTTTGTGAATAAAAATCAATCAATCATCAATCGATTCCCAATTATTACAATAAGTACCAGCATACAGAACGGACTCCGCTCGGCCATTTTAATAAATCATAATTCATTTTACTAGTGTGATAAAATTTGTACATTTTTACATTATAAGCACGTCATGGTTACAACATAAAAATCATTAGACTCAATTGACACATATTACGAAATTAAGAGATTACCTGAGAAACTCTACCACAGCCGATGAGATCATGTGTGTAACCTCCTTGCAATAATACCTAATGGACCATTCAAAAGACACTTCCATGAGACTCTACAATGATTCAAAACCCATTATAATACGTATCATATTGAAGGCATTAACATTTGGAGCATTAACTGCGAATCCAGGAAGACTGTTCCATAGACAGACAGATCTTGAAGAGAGAAAGCGTTTCCTTGCATTTATATTAGATCGTTTGACTACAAATGTAAATGCATTACCTCTTATCCCTTGATATACTCTCTCGTAAAAATGTTTGCCAATCTATAGTCTCAAGATTATGCCTTAATTTGAAAACTTCAATCATATCACCCCTCCCTCTGCAATCTTCTAAAATGGTTGATTTTAACTCTCTTCATACGATAAATTTGATAATTCGGGTAATAATTTTGTGACTCTCCTCTGCACTTTCTGCAGTACTTCAATGACTTTTTCTAAAATATAGCAACCAAGCCTGAATACAATATTTTAATGTGGACGTTGATAAGTTTCGTACAAAGCAAGAAGCGAATCCACATCAGTATTTGAAAAAGGCTTCTCCCTGTTTGCTTATAACAGAGTCTCCAACTCCCCCATTTTCGGTGGCAAATCTCCTGTTCCAGCTGCTTATTGTCTTAATATCCCTTTCCACCGCCTGCAAAAAAAAAGAAAAAAAAATCGTAAAACAAAAAACACACACACAAAAAAGCCAAACCTAGAAGGACCTATTTGTGTAATTGTATTCGCAACTGACCTTAAAATTTTCGCCCGTCATTGTCTCCCTGCGTGGTACAAAACTCTCCTTGTTTTACCTGGAACCAGCCATACATTCAAAAGTGAAAACGTACAGAAGTGGCAAGTACGAGAGTCGGTTGTCCAGAAGTGAGCAGGAGTTTCTGTACGTAAATAGGACAGTACCCAGCGAGAAACTCGGAAAGGAGTTGGACTGAAAAGTGATCCTTCACCCACACGAGTCGAATGTACTTTTTGCTGGTCAACGTTTGCACAATACGGCAAAAAAATTAAAATCCAAACTAGTGGAGCTTGATAGTCACAAAGGTAAAGCACAAGGCGACAGGCAAAAAATGGCAAACTATTTCGCAGGAACGTTTGAATGACAAAGAGACAAATGTTGAAGTTCTGTTTTGCCAGTTTCTGGCGAAGAACAATTTACCATTCAGCACTGATGATGCATTGCTAAACTGTGCAAAGTTATATTCAGCAACAGTGAATTTGACAAATTTTTCACGTGTGGACATACAAAATCCGCAGCTATTGTCAACCATGCACTGGCACCACAATTGCTGGAGCCAGTTGTGCAAACATGCAAGACGTCTGATTTCACGCTTGCAGTTGATGGATATAATGATCAAAACCCAAAAAAAAAAAAAAAAAAAAAACCAATAACTGAAGAGTAATGATTGGGATAAAGGAAAAGACTGGTGTCATAACCCCTTTCATCAAACTTGCTGTATGTAACCAGCCAAATGCTGTGAGCATTTTTAGCGTCGTCAGTGCAGAGCTAGGATATCTGCAGATGTATTAATGGGTGCATAAATAAGAATATTCAATGTACAATTTGAGATTCGTTTTGGCGACATGTGGAAATGTTAAATATTATTATTTCTAATTTGTTAAAGAAAATTAAGTTCAATTTTTAATGCAGTAGAAAAGAAATATATAGTGTGTCAAATAAAATCATTGGAGTGCATTATTGGTACTGTAAGTATGGATCACATAATGGCATAGATTCAAAGTTGAATTAACTTCACAAGATTTATCTGAGGGTGGTAGTGAAAAAAAATTCATTAAGCATTTTGGTACTTAGACAAACCCATGATAAAGAAATTGATTTTGAAGTTTAACATTGATATCACAGCCATAAAATAGCTCATGTGACATCTTATGAGTGTAAATTCTTTAATCTGTATTTTACTATACATATATATTTCACGCATTGAAATGTATGAGACCATTGAAATTACAAAGCACTGTATTTGCAATTGATAATTTCCAGGAGACACTTATGAGACAGGCACTTTCTACCTTTTTTTTTTTTTCAGAAAACATAACATTCTTTGGCCAAGCTGTATTGGCCTTTTTTTTCCAGAAAATATGACATTCCTTGGCCAAGCTGTATTGGCCTCATTAGTGACAATGCAAAGGTGATGGAGGGGAAGAGGAACTCTGTCCATTCGGGAATCAGAACTGAAACGGAAAATCGGGTTTATGATGTGAGATGTGATTCTAACTGTGTTCATCTTTGTGCTGCACACATGGTCAAGGCGTTTCCTGCACCTTCAAGAGAACACATCTCTAAAACTAAAAGCTGATCAAAAAGAAGCAAAAAACCACAACAACAAAACTAAAAAACCAAAAAACAAAAAAACAAAAAACAAACAAACAAACAAACAAATAAAAAAAAAACAAAGCCAAACAAAAAAAGAACAGTTTGACTGTATAAATGTAAGGTTTTCAATTGGGATCAAATAAAATGAGTGAAACATTAGCATTTGGCTAAAAGCACCAGCAGTCCCTGATTGTATTGACTTTCACTAGATCGCCACCATATTTGTGCCTATCAATGTGTATGGAAGCATGGATCGATATTTGTTTCATGGCAGATGATAATCTACATGTGTGTAACATGTTGTATACAAACGTGCAGGTGAATTTTCTTATGGAGAAAGAAGCCTGTAGTGCTGAATCACACTGCCTCTAAACACAGGTCATTTTTAAGGGTAGTGAATTTAAAGTGACATTGGCTCAAAAGAAATAAATAATGCTTACAACATAAATGTCTTCTTTTCAGTCAACACATTTTCATGATTAAACTGCTTTGTTACTTTCTTTTCTACAAAATAAAACTTTATCCGATCAGTTAAACAGTTGGGACACGATACTGTTTCATTAAGTAAATAACTTGTATAAAACATGCCGTACATTTACTGGGTAAAGCAGCGCCTCATTACTGTAAACATATTTTATTACTTGGTACTAAGTGTTGTGAATTTAGTATGTTATGTTTCACGTGTGTTAAAATTCGAGACTTTTACTTAATGTCTTGTCAAAATCGATAGGGTACTTTAAATTTCACATGTAATCCTAAATAGTGCATTGCATATCCACTTACAAAATGCATGTAATTAAACATGTTTGCAGCAGGTAGAAGAATTATTATTTTTTGCATGGTGGAAATGTCTTTCCCGAATCAAAAGTCTTACCAGCTTTTACTAAGCAAAAGCATAACTTGCTATCACTTAGTAAAAGGGGTCCTCTCAAGTGATGGTTTTGATTAATTTTACTTAGTAAAAGAATGTTTGGCCATGTGAAAGAATCAATTACAATTATTTAGTAAAAGAATACTTCCAGAAGTTACACTGTTACATAATGTTATTTATTAAAAAAATATTTGTCCAAGTAAAAGAATTATTTATTATCACTTAGTAAAAGAATACTTCCACAAGTAAAGTATTACTTGATTTTTACTGAGTAAAAAAGGTTGCCAAAGTAAACAAATTACTCAGTAAAATTACTTGATCAAGTAAGGGAATTACTTTTAATTAATTAATGTCTGAGTCTCCTACTTTCCCAGAAACTTAGACACCCATACTCAATATATCTGAGAATGATTGGTCAAAAATGTTTACTTTTTCCTTGATATTTACCATGGAAAGTAAAGTAAAAGCGTTCCAATTCGCAACGTTACATAATTTTGTAGGTCACAAATCATTTAATGTAATATTGTCTGATCATGTAGGTGACAGAGCATCTACTTAATGAGGAGGACAAGCAGATATAATAAAGACAGGAATGGAACTCGACATATAGAAAGCATTGGTGTAATGATGCGAGACTTTGGGTTCAGAAAAACATTTCAACTTCATTTTACCAAGAAAATATTTGCGAATCAAAAGTTGGCTTAAAATATAATTCCTGTAAAGGAAATGTAGACTCTGCCATCTATAGTCATAGATTGGCAGGAAATCACCCCTACAATAGCTAAAGGTAGCTACCCCCCGCCCCCGGGTATCAAACACTATGCTCCCAGCCCCAGACACAGAGCATTAATACTATTTCACACTGCCCATGTCAATTAGCTGTCGTGCACAAGTCACAGTGCTGGCATGGTTGTCTTACTATAGTGGAGCTATTATAACTGTGATTTAATATAGTGTAAATTTAGAATTTAATTCATGGTCTCTTCCTTAGTTTTATAATCTTCTTTCTAATTAACATGAAGTCTGTCGGTTAATGTTGATCCTTACTGCCATGGCTTCAAGTATGGCATTTAAGTTGTGTTGCCATGCGCCACAATGTTTATGCTATGTGTGCCTTGACTTATGCTTGAGTTTTATGTCACTGTGGGGATTGTTACCTGTGCACATGGATAAATACTGACAGCTTGCAGACAGAGAGACAGAGAGAGACAGATATACAGACAGAGAGAGAGACAGACAGACAGACAGACAGACAGACACACGGACGGAAACAGACAGCAAATAAGAGACAAAGTAAGACTCACTGTACATTGGAGCTGCTGTATCCTAAAGAATTAAACATAAAAGAAGTTTGTGAAGTAAATGCAGTGCTGGATGGTCATTCTACATGGACCCCTCAGTATACCCCAAGCGAGTACCTATCAGCTTTCCATTTCCCTTACACTCCATTACTACCATAAGGTTTGAAAACAAAAAGCAAGTGACACTTTGGAGAAAAAATAGGTTCTCAGATAAAGGTTCTGCTTATACTTCTGTTTCATTTTTCGCGCGTCACAGCACTGCATGTCAATGAATGCGTCGAGCTTTTAAGAACACCTGAAATTTGGTTGAAAAGACTGGTGAATGTGGGCAATTAACTGTGCTAAAAGATAACACAGTTTCTTTCATAAGCAAACTGATAGTACTGTATTAAATATGTTGTCGTCTTCTGTCATATGAAGACCACAGAGAATATTAAAATAAAATGTATTGTGGTTTACCGTCAATTCCTGACATTTTATCAAAACGTTTTAATATTGTGAACTAGTATCGTACTAAATAACATAATTCTATCAAAAAAATGTAATACAGCACATTGTAGGTCACTTTAATATCCATACTATAGTTTTTACTGCTAACATCGAGCACCATGCTCAGCAGGATTTTACTGTAATTCACTACAGGAAAAATATGCAGTCATACTATATAAGAATATATTTGCAGTTTATGATGAATATTTCTAAGGTTGAGAGGACCGGTTTAAAACCACCAGTTGCCTTTTATGGGTGACTGCCTGTCTCAAGTCAGGAGTGAAATTTGTTTCTTCACATTGGTATTGGAAAAGAAATGTAGATGCTTTGGCAAGTCTAAAACCTCTTTGCTGTCATTGTTTGGTTTGGAATTAATGAATACGGATCATGTGTTTCTGTACTATTTGAAAATTACTTCATTGGCTATGTTGTGCTGTGGGCTTTGTTCTCCGACTCATAGTTATAGTGGAGGTAGGGTGTGTTTATAATGTTGCAGATTCATAAATATCACAAAAACGATGTAGGCCTACTTTACTATTTTACTTTAAATTAAGCTGACTGGCAAGTAGGGAGAACTAAAAGGTGATAGGCCTAACGGGTCCCTTTTTAATTTTTGGCAGAAGAAATGAAATTTGGGATTTTGGGTGGTTAGGCCTATACATTTTGGAAAAATAACTAGTGTCTGCAGTTAATGATTAATATTTCTAAGGTTGAGAAGACCGGTTTAAAACCACCAGTTGGCTTTTATGGGTAACTGCCTGTCTCAAGTCAGCAGTGAAATTTGTTTCTTCACATTGGTATTGGAAAAGAAATGTTGATGCTTTGGCAAGTCTGTAATCTCTTTGCTGTCATTGTTGGGTTTGGAATTAATGAATATGGATCATGTGTTTCTGTACTATTTAAATTACATTTTCCGTAAAACTTCCGTGGTGTATTCCTAAAGATAGAGTTGACTATTGGTGTCATAAAGTTTTTAAGTTAAGCAATGCAATAAATTTTATTTAACTTCTTTACATTCGATGTCGGACTTTTATTTGCCTGTATATGTTGTATTGCAAACGTATGTTCTTCATGTTAATCGTAATCTTTCGACCGCATATGGACAGCTCACACTAGAGGTTCAGTTTCATAGGCAAAAGCATTCCTCTTGTAAGTTCTAGTATGTAATACCATTTACTGTTTTTAAGTTAGTTATGTGCGCAGTCACACAGGTCCTGGCGACTGTATGTCAGTCAAACAATTTGACATCGTCACTGACCGTACACGTACTCTTTGATGAGAGCGATAACCGCTTGTCATGCCCGATTCCACTGAGCCGGAATATACACACTCTATACTCCAGCAAAAACTTCAAATGGTAGTGTTGCTGTTGTATGCCTGCTGTGATGATAGGAACAAATGTGTAACATTGTCTCAGACTGAATGTCGTGAAGCTAAGTCAGCTGTTCATAGTACCATGCATGGGTCTGTTTTTGTTTTTTTTCTTTTCTTTTTCTTTTCTTTTTTTTTTTTTTTTTTTTTATTATTATTGTTTTATTTTTGTTTTTGGTCAGGGCAAATGTGTGTATATCCATTGGATAGATGCGGGGTACAACAATGGACACATTCAAACACCTGCATTTTTTTCTGTTATTATTTTTTTTATTTTATTTTATTTTGGGTGGGTGTCAAAGCTTCTGCATGTCATGCATGTCAGTTTCCAGCCTATGTTTCTATAAGATTTGGAAGAAAAAACAATTGACATTTTTGAGAAAGCAAAAAAAAAGGTGCACAGGTTATAAATGCTGCTTATCTTTTCCAAAGATTGCTACCGTAACTCAGTGTCTACTGTCACAGGGTTTAGATTGACACCCGAGCATGTTTAAATAATAATAATAATAATAACAATTTAATGATTTATACAGTGTTAGTATCTAGCCACGAGGCCACTCACTAGCGCTTTACAAAAGTCTCAATTAAAAAAAAAGCGCAAAAAAGTAAATGCCATAAAAGCAAACAAGTACGATATAATATTACTCTAAATTAAACTGGACGCATAAAATCTAATTTCTTTCCTTAAAATATCACATTGACTAAAAACCAAGATGCAAAATGTATTGTCTCTATCACCGTCACTGAAGCATTACTTGGGTCGTTACTCATAGGCTTTTGGTAAAAGTGAGTCTTTAATTGGCGTTTAAAAGCACTGAGATTGCCCGCATTTGGTACATGAAAGGGAAGGACATTCCACAGTTTCGGGGCTACTTTGCTACAAGCTCTGGGTCCAAATGTTTCAAGTCTAGAACATGAGGTAGTCAAAAGGTGGTTGTCAGGATCGAAGGGAACAAGTAGGGGTATATGGGCAAACGAGTTCAGTAAGATATGCAGGTGCATCATTATTCAGGCATTTGTATGTGAAAACTATAACTTTAAACTGAGTCCTGTACTTAACTGGCAACCAGTGCAATCTTGCCAGTACTGGAATAATATGTTTACGTCTTTTAGTGCCAGTTAGTATTCGAGCAGCAATGTTTTGTACTCTGTAGCTTTTTTAGTTGACAGTCCGGTAAGCTACTCAAAACAGAATTACAATAATCCAAACGAGAGGAGACAAATGCATGAATATGGTTTCTGCTGATTGGAAATCAAGGCATGGTCTAATAAGCCGAGTATTTCATAACTGATGGTATGCCTGTTTGCATACAGCATTTATATGTTTCTCCCTTGAGAGTGTAGAGTCAAATATAACGCCAAAGTTGCGGGCACTAGAGTTAGGAGTGATATTACAATCTCCCATCTGGATAGATATGTCACCAACCCTAGACAGATGGCATTTGGTTGTAATGATCAGGATCTCTGTCTTGTCTTCATTTAGGCATAGGAAATGTTTTTGCATCCACACCTTGATGATTACACAGGCACGTTCTAATAAGGCAATGGTTTCATGAAGTGAAGATCTAGATGCTGGTTTAAAGGTCACATAGATCTGAGTATCATCTGTGTAGATATGGAAACGTCGGCCTGGTTGCTCTAGTAGATTATTCAAGGGTCTGGTATAAACACTGAAAATTATGGGTCCTAGTACAAAGCCTTGTGGTGTGCCATATTTTAACCAAGGTAACGGTATGAAAAGGCTCTGGGAATCACCTACTGGGATCCTGAGTCAAAGCAGCTACATGTTGCTGAATCTGAGGATTCGTCTGCTAACGCCAGATCTACCATGGTTAGTGAATTTCTTTCCATTATGAAAGATCCTTCTATGATCGAAGCATCTAACACGACCATCAAAGAAAAAGTTGTTATCAGACTTTGACAAGCGTGTTCAGAATGTAGAAACTGAGATGGGGAATTTAAAAACATCCCATTAATCTGAGATGGAGAGTCCAAAGACAACTCACAGGGCAGAGGTAGAAAGAATGAGTACCCAAGTTGGCTTTCTTGAGACGCATGTGAGAGATCTCCAGGCTGGTCAAGATGATCTCAAACAAAATAACAGTGTAACAACCTACGCAAATGGTCTGATGAGCCCGAAAGTCAACAGGATGATAGCGATCAGATTCTGATTGTGAAGGCCAAAAAGATTTGTGTAGATTTGACATTGGCAGATATCAATAGATCCCATCTTGTGGGAAAGAGCTGCCGGACAAACCAAGGGTGATCATTGGTAAATTTGTCACCTACAGGCAAAGACATCCTGTGTACGGTGCCAGACCCAAGTGTAATGGTTTGTTTGTTTCGGAAAACCTGACTTAAAGACGATCCCAGCTTTTTTTGGAAGCCGGACAACTCAAGCGGAGCAAAAAAAAAAAATCACTCAAGCTGGTCACCTGATGTTCGTTTGTATGTGCACAAGTGGAATCGATGGAGTTCAACCAAATGGTAATCAGGCAGCTAATCGTGTTATACAAATACATTCTGCCCTACACCTAGAACAATACATGGGAAACTGAACTCACTGACCAAACTGCACAGTCGATAACCTTCTAGGCGTGTAACTTTACCTGGCAAACTGTGTTATCTGCCGGTGTCTACGTTCTGTGCCCCAACTTTTGATTATAAAGCCTAGTTTCATGTGAACACATTTGTTACTTCTATGATGTTTACTTGTTACCTTGACGCGTCAATATTTTCACATTTGTTTTTTATTCAATGAACTTATTTCTTAACTTTGTTCTGTAAAACCATCAAGACACTAATCATGTGATCACCTTTGTGCTATCATCATAATAGGTAACCTTGCTGGGTGAAGTGCATCATTATTTTTTGTACATGTACCTATGGATGTGTTGTATCCATGTCATCCAACTCATTTATACGGACCATGAGAAAAAACGTATTACTACAAACCAGCAAGTTGATCTGACATTTTCAGGCTTTTCACTTTACAGTCTGCCTGTTACAATCCCAATCCGCTGCCATATGATAGAGGCTGTATATAGCATGCCACGTACTACTGTTGTCTCCACATCTATACTAATCTGCTTATCAAGCCTTGTAACCGTGCATGGGTGGTGTTATGAGCCGTTTAGTAAGCTGTATCTAGGCACGGTCCATTGCAATATTCATACCTACTGATATTGTGGTCTACATGCCACTTTTTCATATTATTAATGGGTAAAAAAAGTATAGACCCGTATGTTTTGCGTGGATTGCAAGACAGGCCGGGTCTGTATTGGTCGCTCTCTGTGGCACGAATGGTGACGTGTACTTTCCCACCTACTTGTTTAATTGGTAATGCTGTGTTTTACATGACATTTGCATCTGTCTGTTTGTGTGTATGTCACTCTCTTCAGCTGTTCTAGTTAGGTGTGATTACCGCATATGAGCCAGTTATAAAGCTGTACCAAAGTCATGATCCATGTCAATGTCTGGTTCTTAATAAGACAAAAAGTACTGTTGTTTCCATCAGTGCACCTACGTTGCGTATTTCCAGGCATTCATGTCACCTAGTTCATGTTGGGCACATATAAATTTTTTTACCGATTTGCTTATATGGTGTGTATACACTGAATTTCTGCTTCATACTGTAAGGAGCTCTTTCTGGGTGATGTGCATCATTGGTATTTGTAAAATTATGTACCATGGGCTGTCTTTTACCCTTGTCATCCAACTTCGTTGCGCTGAACATGTTACATAACTTGTCACTACAAACCAAGTGTAACAGCAAGTGCCAAGTCAATCTGACATTTACTGACTTTTCACTTGGTTGATTACCGCCGCAACTCCAATTTTTTGCCATGTTGATAAATGCTGTGTTTGTTACATGCCATGTACCTGTGACTGCTTGCTCAGATAGACAAACTTTGTAACCAGTGACTGTCTTTGCATCTACTCCACTAGCCAAGCCTTGCAAACCGTGTATGAGTCTTAAAATAGGCCATTTAATATGCTGCATCTGGTCACGGCCCATTGCAATATTCACACTTGCTGTGACTCTGTTTTACCAGTCATTTATTCATACTTATAAACGGGTAATGTTGTGTTTGACATGCCGTTTTCCTCTGACTGATTGTCCTTTTGCTCTTTTTTTCACACCAAGATCCAATTCTTTCATGTGTAAACATCCATATTAAAATGACAACTGTTTTTTTTGTATTATTCTGCTTACCAATATAGACAAAGTCGATCCTATGTTTGCGGCAATATATATTCTAAATTTATATCGTTTCATTTGTATTTGATATATAAAGAGTCTTGCATGCATGTAATATGACAACTACAAGACATTTTGAGACAAGTGTACAATTGCTACAATATCATATTAGCTGTCATTATCCTCGCCACTCGATCTACATCTCCATACTTCATGTAAACTCAGTAGAATGCATCCTGCATTTACAGATATGAAATTCGTTATAACCGCAGCTTAGATTAGTCAATCTCTGATTTAACTTACATCCAGATTTACAATCATTTTCATATGAACATCATTACATTTGTGACGATCTTCCTCTTTTTTGTTGCTATGTTTGTACACTTTTTGTTTTCTGCACTCTGTTGTGCTTTTGCTTATGTTATTTTACTAATTGTTTCAAAGACGATGTTCTCCAACATACAATGTCATATACTTATTGGGTATTTTGTAAGCAAGAATGCATTTATTTTCTGTTGTGTCACACAGTAATCAGCGAAGAACATTCCCCAGTATGATACCCCCTAACGGGCATCTGCTTGGATCAATATAGGGCTGTGGTACGATTATTTCACAACAAAGATGGATTTATGTTCCTGCCCATGACTGCCAACGTTTCTACACATACATATGACGACCATAGTTTCATCCTCTCTTTTGCCTACCTCACAGTATTTGCCCAAGTATGACTAACCGAATGTCTACGCAACCTCAGACACGTGACTGTTTCATACTTAAGGTGCTCTCCACACGTATTCATGCAAACCCTGGTCCAACTGATAATGTTGTTCTCAATAAGTTTCTGTATCATGCTAACGTAAGAAGCTGAAAATCTGGTGGCAAACTTGAAGAAATGAGTATTTTGGCGTAGTATGAAAAATTGGAAGTAATTTCTTTATCCGCAACATGGCTCGGTAATACTTACACTGATGCTTTATTGGCAATTAAAGGCTTTCAAACCCCGTTACATAAGGATCGTGATTCTTTTTTTATTATTTTATTTTTTGTTTATTTTCTTTATTATTTTTTTTCATTGCTTTTTTTTGGGGGGGGGGTGCCCTGTATGTAAAAGGCAATCTACCTGTTAGGAGATGTGTGGAACTGGAGACTCCCAACAGTGAATATATCAGGGCAGAAATTACTCTCCCTTCTGGTAAACATGGTAAAGTGATCCTAGGTGTTTATTATCGTCCACCAGGCCAATCTGCCGCACAGAGAGACCTATATCTGGACAATTTATCTCACTCCATCTCGTATGCTATCGAAATTAACCCTAAAATACTCCTTTGAACAGGTGATTTTACCGATGCTGTGTACGTTCGGATTCTGTCACGCTGACAGTGAACTCGGACAGCGCCTCTTTGATCTGTTAGCTCAAATAACCTACATCAGCTTATATCCGAACCTAATCGTGTGTTGGAGTACTCTGTAAACCTACTGGGCCTCATGATAACTGAATCCCCTGGTTATATCCTGAACTCTGGCATACTCGCTATCTCCTCGTCTGATCATTCTGTTGTCTTTGCTCTTTCTCTGTGAATCATTACAAGGATCGCCCGTTCAAACGCTCCATCTGGAACTTTAAAAGGGTTGATTTTCCCAACTTGAACAATAAACTCCACTTTACTCCATGGGAAACTGGTTTCACAGTTTTTGACTCCATAAGTGACACTGTGTCATACTGGTCAAACCTGTTTATTAATACGTGTAAACAGTTTATTCCGTTTTGCAATGTCATCATGCGACCCAGAGACTAGCCTTGGATCACCTGTAGTATCTAGAGGTTAATTCGAGTAGGTATAAATGCCAGACACCAATGTATCGGCTCCACACGCTCCTCACCACTCAAAATATTGAACGCTTCTTCCAGTTATACAAACGGAAACTAATTTTTACAGTTAACACTACTAACTTCTCTGTTCGTCTTTACTTTCCCAAACTCCGATCTAAACTAGACTCAAGAGAGATCAACCGTAAAAGATGGTGGAACCTTAGCAAATCAATTCTCGGCCACAAACTCTATCAAAACATTCCAACTCTTATTGACTATGGGAGGAATATTTCTTAATAGAGAAGGCTGAACATTCAACAGGTATTTTGCTGCTCAGTGCAAGTACAACTCATATTTCCCAGATACTTCGAAGAGGTCCAACGTGTGCCCCTTCTTTAAGAAAGGTGACAAACAGTCAAAAGAAAAATATAGGCAAAATTTCACTCCTCTGTGATGTTTCTAAAGTACTTGAGCGTCCAGTTTACAACATCTTCTTTGAGCATCTAACCACCATTTTTTTTTTTTAAATTTTATTTTCTGCCAAAAATGCTGATTTTAAGAAAAGCGATTCCAGTATAAACCAAATTGTTAGAATACCTCTTACTATTTACATTAGTTGAGCCACGATGCCCCTATTATTTTCCTTGAGATACCCAAGGCGTTTGTCAGAGTTTGGCACGCTTGTGTACTTTTTGAACTGAAACAATTGGGGTTTGAAGATCCTGCATTACGATTTATAGAAAGCGATCTCTCAAACCGATTTCAATGCGTTCCTATTGGAGAACAGACCTCACCTTGGCTCCCTACTGAGGCTGGAGTGGCCCAAGGTTCCACCCTTGGTCCCCTACATTTCCTCGTTTACATAAACGACATCACTGTTAACATTACCTGTGACATCCGTTTATTTGTGCATGATACTGATTAGTTTCTATTCCTTCTCTTGAAATAGATAAGGTAAAAATTGACTGTGTGGATGAATTTAATTTCTTGGGTTTAACATTAGATAAAAACATGAATTGGGATAAACACATACAGAAGATTTCTACCAAAATCTCCCAGAAAGTAGGCATTTTAAACAAGCTAAAAAGTTTCCTTTCAATCTAAGTCCTCTTAATCCTATATAACTCATTCATACTTCCACATTTTAATTATTGTCCTCTTGCATGGGGATACAAAGTAGATAGACTTTTCTCTATTCAAAAACGAGCAGTGCGTATCATAAATAAGGCTGAATTTAATGCCCATTCAGAACCAATATTTAAAGGCTTGAAGTTACTAAAACTTCAAGCCATATATAAACTACAGCTCCTAAAATTTCATTACAAATTAAAAAACGAGACATTGCCAGTGTATTTTAGAAACTTTCCACTTTTTCAAAACTCAAGTATACATGATTATAACACAAGAGGAAGAAGCAACATATTTATAACTAGAACTTCTCGTATCTATGTGGATCAGTGTATAAGGCATCAATTGATTCATAGTCTAAATGACACACCAGATATGATTAAAGATAAGGTTAGTACACACAGTATCCAAGGGTTTTCAAACTATATAAAAATTTATTATCTTGAAAAATATGAAAATGAATGTCATGTACCAAATTGTTACATTTGTAATTCTGTAAGGTGATTTTTTTAAAGCGGAGTGATTTAAACTCACAAATAGCATGTTCTTTCAAAAATTTAAATGATAATATACATTCCATCAGCTGATATAGACTTTCAATGAAAATTATCGGCATAAAGATAAATTAAGAGAAATTAAAATGTGGGTGGCTTGTGTGATAGCGGTCATTATATGACCTTAACACAAGTCTCCCAAATCAGTATATGTATATTGTGATCTATCTCAAATATGTTTATGTATAATTTGACTATTTCTGTATCTTGATGCAATGTATGTATTCTGATTTGAATAAAAAGATTCCTGATTCCTGATTCCTGATTCCTGATTCCTGATTCCTAGTATTCTTGAAATTGTCCACGAACCAACGGCTACAGCTGAAAGCCTTAATTCTAATCTTGTACAAGTCCATCTTTGGGGCAAGCACTGGAGAATGACATTTGATGCTTTAAAATCTATTTCTCAGCTAAACTAAACAAGCCAGATCATCCTCCCCTACTTCTTGGAAACACACCGACACCTGAGGCTATTCAACATACACATCTTGGAGTTACACTTTCAAGCAATTTGTCATGGCACCATTATAACACGCATTGTTAATAAAGCAAGCCAACGGCTTGCTCTTCTACGCAGACTCAAGTACAAACTCTTTCGCCAGACTCTCATACGGTTGTATTGTACTATAATTCATCCTATCCTCGAATATGAGTGTGTCCTGTTTGCCATTACACTGAAAACCTGTCACAATCTATAGAAGCTGTGCAGTATGAGGCAGCCAGGATCTGCCTTAGCGCAACTAGATACACTTCACGTGTCTTAATTTTCGAAGAGCTTGAATGGCAAACTTTGTCAAATCGGAGGAAATACTTTAAACTTAATCTTTTCTTTAAAATGTACAATAGGTTAACTCCACAATACATACATGATGTCGTTCTTCGCATGTTGCATTCACTACTGGGCATATATTGAGAAATCGCGCAAATTAGGTTTACCACCAATCACTTCAGCGATTCTCCCGTTAGCTGTCAACTTATGGAATAACCTCTTGGTTGATGCTCGTGTCACTGGTTCCCTGCCGCAGTTCAAATCTAAATTAAATTTATTAGTTTTAAATGTTGACAAAAAAACCCCTCATACTTTAAACATGGAGGTCGTTTTCTAGACATATGCTATACGCAGCTACGTCTTAACTTTTCTGTTTTAAATGCCCATCTATATCATGTCAATATTTGTGCATCCTCAACGTGTGCATGCCCTCATCCTACTGAAGACAGGAAACATTATGTTGTTTTTTTTTCTGCACCACGTTCACTGTGCAAAAGGTCCGTCTACTGACCACTGTGTGTCACTTACTCGTTCCAGGTGTAAATTCGACTCTAATAGTTGAGTGCCCTTGTGAGATTGTATTAAATATTCTGTTTAAAGGTAGTGAGGATTTGCGAGACACCCATAATGTATTCATCTTTGAGGCTGTTCAGACATTCATATCAGAAACGAGACGATTTATTTACCAATTTGGTACATGATCTAATTATAAGTGTCAATTATTTGGCATCAACTGTATAATAATAATAATAATAATAATAATAATAATAATAATAATAATAATAATAATAATAATAATAATAATAATAATAATAATAATAATAATAATTTGTTTACCCCCGAGCTCGGGGAAAATCACCCACAAGTACATCAAGGTATATACAACATTACAATATAGCTAAAAGGAACAGAAATAATATAATAAACATAAACAAATATGTACAGAACCAATGAGACGCCATGTAAAATCACATAAAACATAGTCTGAAGAACCAAATGTAATGACAATCAAGTATACAACTTAAACGTAAAAGCCAGCTTTAACATAAATAACAAATGACAGATGTACAACTAGGCCCTGTATCAGTATCGAGAAATCAGGAGCCTTTAGTTGAGAGTTGCACCAAACGGCGTTCCATACTGAATTTGTGTTGGTCACATGTATGGTACACAAGGCACTTCAGCGAATCTGCTAAACCAAAAGGATTCACTACTACATCTGTATCTAGTGAAAAACGTCCTGTGAAAGATAGTTTATATGACGGAGACGCCAAGAGATGAGACCCGATTTTCAAAATTATTATTAAACTTTGTACCCGTCATAATTTTAGCGGAGAGAAAATATGCACATTATGTTCTGTACGGGGATTCAACCTTGAAAGCTCTTTGCAATAAAGACGCGTTTTCCCGCTTAACCAGGTCTGAAACAGGAGGTAAATATCTAGTATTTTTAACAAACAGCTATGGTGGGACAATTATTCCTCTACAAGCTGCGAATTCAGTCTTCTGTTCTCTTTTATGTACTAGAGAGCCTCCAAATTAGTCTCTGTCTACTATTAGGCAATCCAGAAAAAATTAAATATGTTTGTATTTATATTATTCATATTAAATAGTATAACCATTTCAGCTAGGCAATTTTTGCCAAAGGTTTCAAGTTCGAGTCTCGCCCTTTCTGAACATAAAAAATATAACGAAATCAAAAGGCTTATTGACGGTCTAACGGTTGGTTGAGTCTACATGCATTTAATGCACACTTTTTCTTTGCACCGCACTGATTTATGAGCCTGTTCTTGTGTACGAAATGAATTATATATATATATATATATATATATATATATATATATATATATATATATATATATATATATATATATATATATATATATATATATGTATATGAAATAATAATAACCCTGTGGCTCTCCGCTTTTCTACCGCAGCCCTGTGTGACACAGGTGGCCTAGAAAGGGTGGTAACAAGGAAAGAAAGGCTTTCTTACAGCTGTGGTGGGCACCCAAATACCCGTCGGTAGGGAAAATGTAATTTTTAGCTGTACTTCTAGCTCTTGAATTTTTTTATTTAGATTCAGGAAAACTAGCATTTCTGCTGTTTCTGCACCCAGACCACTGCGCTTTTTTTGTTTTTATGTTCCCATATGCTGAGAACACGCGCTCACAAGCACGCTAGTTGCACGCACTACCAATTTGGAAGGTGCACGTCCATTTTTTTTTTTCTTTTTCTTTTTTTTATTTTTATTTTTTTTTTTTTTTATATATGTTTCCACACAATGATCAGTGCGCGCTTTGGGCTTGAAGCCATGCTGACATATGAAGGATAAACAAGTCCAATCTACGATCCAGTATGACGAAAAGGCGTGAAGAACAGATTTTAACCAATCAATTTAAAAAACCTAGTAATGGAGACGGCAATATAACAAACTTAGGCATGCGCTCAAAGTAGGAACGAAGATCGGCAGAAATACACATAGATCTATAATGTGTTTATTTATATCGAAAGTAGTTGGGTATTAAAAATTGGATTCGGGGCCGACTTTTTGGCATTTTGATAGGGGGAAAAGGGAGACTATCTTACAGCTGTCCCGGGTACCCTAGTCCCGACTCAATGCACTGTTGTAAATTCAAGTAATTGTGGCGTAATGCATCTCTGTCTGGTTATCCATCTTGAAAGTAGAGTTGTTTGTGATGTATATGTACCGGAGAAGCTTGATATTTATATATCGGTGTACAACCGACCATAAGGACAGCGATTGGTCAAGCTTGATCTCTTTGTCAACTTACAAAACTTCAGCGTTGTGCTTTGTGTGTGTGTGTGTGTTTGTGTGTGTTTGTTTGTTTTTGCTTTATGTGTTTGTTAAGTTTTTAACTGTTTGATATAATTGGGACTCTTTGTGACCCATTTTGCGATGTCGGTATAACTTTGTCCTTCTGGGTGGGCCTCCCATACCTCAGACAGGTTTCCCATACCAATTCTGGTCTTCCACTTAGGCATACATTATCTTGGCATACTCACATCACACAGATTATAACTCGAGCCTGTGAGAGAATCACTCTACTTTGAACATCCAAATGCAAGCTCTCTCGCAAAGCTCTCACCAAACTTTACTGTTCTCTAGTTTTTCCAATTCTTGCATACGGATGCGCTTTCTACCACTGTGGGCAGGGGCGGGCGATTTGGTAGAAGCCATTGAGTTTAACGCCCCCAAAATTCGCACAGGCGTCCTTAAACATAGGTCACATATCAAGTGATTGCGCAAACATGGTTGCAATATCCTTGTTTATAGAAGAAAATATTTTAAATTAATCCTTTTGAAATGCATAACAGCTTGACACCTACCTACTTCTCTAACCTCTTACTGCCTACCCCGACCAGTTGTACACTCCGCCAATCCAGCTCTGCACACCGCATCAAATGTCAAAACTTCCCGCCTGAAACACTCTTTTCTTGACGCTGCCACCAGACAATGGAATAATTTTCCTTCCGACATCAGAGATGTTCTGTCACTTCAAATAAAAAACAACGCTTGTAGCTACAGATTAGATCTTCATCGCTACCTTCGAGGACAACGATATACCAACATCTTTCACACACACACGTATATCTGGGATTCTTTAGACTAAATTACGACCTTTACAAAGTCAATGTTATCCCTCAACCTAACGGTCTGTTCTCACCCCACAGAAGACTTCTAGCATTTTATTGTTGTTTTGCTGTCCAAAAGACAACACCTCAAGAAAAAACGTAATTGCTCCTGGGGTTCGTCCCGACCTTTGCTTGAAACAGACTGGCCGAGATTCTTCTCTTCGGCTACAACGGTTTTCCAAAAGACCTAAACTAGCGAATATGGGGAAGTTTTTTTTTTTTTTGTTTTTTTGGTTTTTTTTTGTTTTCTTTTCCAACATTTCTGAAAGTTGACTCAAGACGTTTCAATTATAAATTTATCTCCTTACTTGGTGGTAACGATACTCTGTTGGAATATGCTCAGATGCCTATTAGAATATTTAATAATATAGTTAGGTGGCGTTTGGTAAACCTTGTTTTGTCCTGTGCGTGTTTTAATTATTCGTTTGTCACTCCATGCATGGGGATCCCCGTGCATATCTTACTGTACTGCTGGGTCATCTAGTTGAAACAAATTTTTATTTTTTTTTTTAATTTGTATGTGAATTAAAGGCGAAGAATAGCATTGAAGATTATGACATATTTTTATTTGTCATGATGATCCACGTCTGTTACAGGGGACCTGTGAATCATTTTTGTAAATGCCATTTAGATTTCTAGAGGGACATTTTCCATTAACAGCCTCGTCGCCCTCCCCCCCCCCCCCCCATAAAAAAGTACTTTATACAGCCCTGAAGTTACACTATTATCCGTCGCAATGCGAATGTCTTTATTGTATCTGCCACGCGAGGGTGTTGCGTCGCAGTGTGCTCACTCGCCGCCCACTAAATTTATCTGACTGCGTACGATATGAGTTTATGTGCTGGAGGTTTTTATCTTGTTTCTTTTTATTGTATTTTTTTATTATTGTCATTTTTATTTTTTGTTTGTTTGTTTGTTTGTTTGCTTTGTTTTTGTTTTGTTTGGCCTTTATATTTTTTGTTGTTTTTTTTCCTTTTTTTGGTTTGTTTTTTGTGCCTTTTTGTTTTTATTTTGTTTTGTTTTGTCATGTTTTTTTTTTTTTTTTTTTTTTTTTGCAGATAAAAACGAGTCAAGAGGGTGGATCAGCGCAATCTTGGCGCTGTGGCGCCGTCTACATAATCCTCAGTCTGCCTAAAACATTTCGTATCATATATAAACATTTGCTCGGCACCCTCAAGTGTATGAATCAGCTGAATGTCAAACTGTTAAATGAGCGCGTAATTAAACCACTATTTGGTCCCTATAGAGTAAATGCGTATAGAATAGAAATCTGTTCATCCCTGGTTATGAGACGGGTAAACCTACGCTTATTACAATAAATACAAATCAACATAAAGTCTATCGAGGGCAGAATTTGAATTTGCCAAAAAATATCTCATCACACAAAATGTTGCCAGCCAACTTTAATCATTTGGGACTCGTGTATAAGCGTCTCCATCTCCACCCCTTCCACTTTTTTCTTTCTTTCTTTTTTCTTTCTTTCTTTCTTTCTTTCTTTCTTTCTTTCTTTCTTTCTTTCTTTCTTTCTTTCTTTCTTTCTTTATTTGTTTATTTATTTATTTATTTATTTTATTAATTAACTTATTCATTCATTCATTTATTTTCGTTTAACATGTCTTCATTTTACCAGCCAGAAACCACTGGTGCCATACACCAAATGCCAAAGTTTCTTTGATTTGGCCAAAATGTTGTAAGCACCGCTATTTTTTATGTAAATTATGTAAGGGAATGTTTAAATTCTGCAGCGATTACAGTTTAATTTCCCAATTTGACTACAAATTTTGAAGGCGTAGATCCATCCCTGCTGGCCCAGCTTATCTCTATTGGTCGCGTATCGATGAACTCGTGGATTTAACGTTCGAACAATTCTGGTCTGGTTTTATTCAGAGTACATATGCGGGAGAATCTAAAGGCGAGAAAAAACCTGCATCGTGGTTCACCGTTTCTTATATTGTCCCAAATGTAGGTCCGTTCCGAAATAGACACACAAGTGCAAAAATAATATTCATGTGGGAAATTGTCAATTAAAAAACATACCCACGTAACCCTATATCTACATGTTTGAATAGACGGGTATAAGCGACTTTTATTTATTTTATCATTTACTTTTTCTGTTTGGGGGATGATACATTCCCAGTAAGGTAATGAGTAAGTCAAAGGCTGAATTAATAAATGTATATGAAAGGCTTGTCTTGCTGGTCTTTGCAGGTGACCGCAGGAATAACCAGTTCACGCGAACAATACCCGCGAACACATGGAACTCGCAAGTGAGCGTGCGTGTGTATGCGGGTAGATACAAAAAAGGAGCTGCGCGCAACCCGGGAGTGTCGCCTGAGTGCGAGTCCGAGCAAAGTGCGAGCAATTTGCGGGTGCGCTCAAATTTCCAATAAGTTGCTTTCAGTCGCTACCACAGACGCTTGAAGCAGACCGCGGTCAACTGCGTGCCTGCGTGCGAGTCTTGTGGCGTAAACCCCCATTCACTGTATTATAGTTAACACCAATGTATGAAACCAGAGTCGCTCCTGCAAATATCCCCAGAACTTTCAAGTAAAACGATTTGGTGTTTTCTCCTCTTAATATTAGTGTGAACGTCACGCTGGGTTGAAATGAAATACTGTGTTTGTCAGTGCATTTCTGTCGGTCTTTTGCTTGAGCAAACGATCTGATTAGTCACCTTACCTCATGTCAAAGTTTAAGCTCTCTGGGACGGAGGGGGGGGGGGGTCACGCACTACTCCATGTACAAATGAAATAAAACACGCTGCTTAAAAAGGAAAAACAGGAAATGGATGTTTGTACAATATTCTGGCAAACGCACCGAGCTGGCTGGAATTGTCACCAGTTGCTTCCATATATCTGTTATGGATGGCACTGACACCAATGGTGTGCCCATTACTAAAAAAGACACGGATGTCAAAATTCTGGGAAAACGTCCGATGAAAATAGGCAAATAAATTTTTATTATGTTTCCAAACTAAGGACAAGGTGGTGTAACATTTGTAAACTGGAATATTTACTTCAAAATACAAATGCATGAAAGGCAAGAAAAGAGGGAAAAAAAGCTTAAATTGCGGGGGTTTATTTGTTTTTGTTTTTTGTTTTTTGTTTTTTGTTTTTTGTTTTGTTTTGTTTTTGGTTTTTTTTTTTTTTTTGTTTGTTTTGTTTTTTGTTTTTGTTTTTGTTTTGTTTAGGTTTGTTTTGTTTTTGTTTTTTTCGCAAGGGCTAGGTGGGGTCATTTGCTTTGTGGTTCCTGCTTGTATTCCATGTTAATACATGAAAGCAACTAAGCTAATGTCTAGCCTGTTTTGGATGATTGTTCATTTGAGATTCTGCAACATTTTGGTAGACGTACATGTTGTCTATCATATGTCCAAATGTGGTACTTCTAACCCCAGTACAATCTTTAAAAAAAAGTTTTGAAATACTTTCAATGATAACATGGTAGTCAATGGACCGTGTTAATCTTTGAATCTTGACTACAGACAACAGGTATCTGCACTTAGATATGTCATGTGAATGTTTCTCTAAAACAAATTATCTGATTTTAAACAATTAAAACTGATTTTTTTCTGGTGCAAAAATATATCCGGGATTTTCAAGAAATGATCAATTCTTTCTTAAATCCGTATCAAAATTGAAGAGTCCCCAAAACCTGAGGATTTTCATAAAAATGCCGCTTTCCAATCTTTGTATCATTATTATAAAAAAAAAACATATACAGTTAGGAAAAGTTAACGATAAACTTCGGGAGAAAAAGGTGCTGATATTGTAATAACACAAATTGTCCCACTTTATGTTGAACGTTTTTCGAGAAATATCCAAAATTTCACAACGCTGCATATTTACCCAAAAAGTTGTGTTGATACAACACATAATGTTGAATTCCATTTTTTGGTGTGGACAGATTCCTGCAAAGCCTTGTGGGCAGTTGAGTATATAGGTTTATCCTGTTAAGAATGCATATTTCTGTGATATTTGCCATGGAAATGAAGTATCTTTCCCAGGTTAGACATTACCTTTATGGTCAATGCTATCTTGAGACGTCTATTTACACCGTGTTATTCATTCATGCTGTTTGGAGAACATTAAGATGGTGCTTAGGGATAAATTTAAATATGATTGTATCAAGGTATTAGCTGTTGAGAATAATCAGCAACCAAAGTCTTGCTTTTGCCAATCCTTGACCTTGCAGTCATTCATTAACTCCCATTTCATGTATATATATATATATATATATATATATATATATATATATATATATATATATATATATATATATATATATATATATATATATATATATATATATATATATATATATGCCATTCCTTGCATACTGTCTATAATACTCCACGATGCGATATTGATACTACTTGGCAAATCATGTCTGTTACAATCTTTAGCATAGACATGGGCACACGTAGGAGCACAAATATTTCTACCTTGTCTTGTGTTGCGTGCAAGAATATCTTGAAAAGGGAATCTCTGTAAATTTACAGGTAGTTTATTATTGATAAATCAATGATAAAACTTGTTCTTTGATACTGTAAGCAGATCTTCAACTTTCAAAAACTTTAAGCTTTTAAAAAGGGAATCGCGTGTGCATTATACTTCGAATACGTGCAGTTTTTTTTCTGAAATTTTAGAAGCTTGCTGCATTTAAAGTCCCCATAGTAATATACCGTAATTAAGGTGTGATGTTATAAATGAATTGTATTTTTTTATTGTGGAGCTGGGAGGGTAATTTTTAACTTTTTCATGATTCCTAAAGTTCGAGATATTTTATTGGATTTTTTTTTTCAATATGAGCATTCCAACTAAGTCGTTCATGGATTGTATTTTCAAGAAAATTAAATACACTCACACGTTTCAATACGGCAATATTCGTTTTTATCACTGGTATCCGGAATCTCTTTAGGGGTTGATGAAAAATCATGATTTTTTATTTTTACTTACATTAAGAGAGAGCATGTTTGCTTGAAGCCAATTTGTAATTTTTGCAAGTTCGGAGTTTTTATTGTTATCAACATCCGTTCTTACATCAGTATTAAAACAGTTTAATGTTGTGGATAATGTCATAATCATCCGCCTACATAATTAAATCAAATTTCCCGCTTATATTTACAATGTCATACATATATACAATGAATAGCAGGGGACCCAATTAAGAACATTGGGGAAGCCCTGTAATCAGAGGCAACAACTCTGATTCTGTATTATCAAATTCTACATATTGCTTTCTTCCATTCATATAACTTTGGAATAAATTGGCAGCCGTATCTCTGATACCGTAATAGCACAGTTTGTATAATAAATAATGCATTGGCGAATCATTAGAGTAAGATTATAATCGTTTATACAAATTGTCCCTGTCATTGATAGATCTGATAATTTCACTTGTTATCCACTTTCGTTTGTGTGTGTGTGTGTGTGTGTGTGTGTGTGTGTGTACGCGCATTAAACTTTATTATTTCCCATGGGATATGATACTTCCGTGCTTCCTCAATATGATTCCTAAGAATTTCTATGTTAATGTTTGGATTTGTATTCAAATTGTGTTCTATTTGCCTGAGGATGTCCTTTCTATTCAATTTATTATAGAAATTCATCAATTAGCATCACTTTGATTATTTATATCATTCTTTCACCTTTTTTATTCGGATAATAATTATCGGTGCCAAAAAAAAAAAAAAATATGGTTGATGGTCATAAAAATGTTTGACCATTTTACCGGCCGAGGAATTTTCAGTTAGGTTACTAAATTTACAGAATGTATATTGGTAATTAGTGTTCACCTGATATAGGAGAATCTAATTGGTAAAGTTATTTTTTGAAGGAAACTATGGGACATTATCAAAGAATTCATGGAATATTTGTCCATTATTAATTTTGAGCAAGTCGATGTTGAGATGTCCACAATTAGCTATTTCTTTATTAGACTTGTCGAGTGTAGATAATGTTTGTAAGAATTCCTCTATAAAGTGTTATAGTTCTCATTTGAGTCCCTAGATGGTCGATAAATGTTGCCAATAATGATGTTTTTATTCAATCCCCCCCCCCCAGTAACTTCAATGAATTAGTTTCCCACACGTTATAGGAGTTTTGTAATTCACATTATATTTTTCATTCAGATAAACAAGTAGACATCCTTTGGCTGAACAGCTTTGCCCTGCTGCTATGTAATGATATCCACCATTTTGTAAGAGTGATACGCCTGTGTTATTTTTATGTAACATTCTTGTAAAAAAATAGCACTAAATTCAAAACCATGCTTTATTCATTGTGAGACAAAGGTTTCAATATCGGAGAATTTAACAAACATAGAATATATGTTAGTACTTAATGTTGAAAAAAAAACTATCCTTTTCTTTAATTTTTGGTATAAGATTTTTAAAAAGGTAAGGTGAATGAGATATTAATTGAGTTTGTTCATCTTCTTCGTCATTGTCTGTAAGTATTTTTATTAAGGAGTTCCTAATTATTCCACCAGAATTTGGTAAAATTTCCTCAGTTTATGTAATTTACGATATTGACGAAAATAAGTAATGATAGTAAATACAAATATTTCAGTATTAGATTTATTTCTGACATATCAGTGTTGTTGAAAATGATGATAGGTGTTGGGAGTCCCAATTTAGCCTGATTTTGAACAACGCACGAATATCCATCGTTCAGACAAAAATAATGAATACAATATACTGAAAAAAAAATGATATGAAGTTCTTCTTCATAGTTTTAATGTCTTGATGAAAGGTAACCTGAAGAGGTGGTGGAAACATTAGAAACCATAGTATTAATATTCCATGCAGTTTTTTTTTTAATTAAAAAGGAAAATGAGCACCATTATGGCCGTTACAAAACGGTACAAGTTATCAATATAATATATCGTAAACTTTGGTAACCGCTTCTGCTTCCACCTAACATACTTATCATAGATCTGTAGATTTGATAGCTCATGCTTCCGGTGCCCTTTGTAAAATAGGCGTACTTATCATAAATTTGTAAATCTGGTAGCCGCCTTCGATGCCACCTACCATGCTAACATACTTATCATACGCCTAGATCTGTAGATTTGAGCCGCCTCTGGCCAATACTTATCGTAAGTTAATAAATTTGGTAGCCGCTTCTGCTGCCACCTAAATATGCCACCCTACTTATTAAGCGTCAAAAAAAGTGTCAGATCTCACCAAATGTTTATTAAGTCGGCTTAGCTAACGGTTACTGCCGCTACCATTTCGATACCCATAAGTACGGAAAAAAAGTCTATATTTGGGTTTCGTTCTCAGGTGGCCGCTGCCGCTTCCACCAACGAGCAACAAACCCCCAAGTTTAAATTAGGCCAAGGTGACATGGACGGCCACTACCGCTACCGTCTCAAAGCCACACAGTCAAGTTATTATGTGCAGGTCATAGTCATATATGGCGCCTAAGGCCTACGCAAGGTTTAAGAAGCAACACGTGAACATTTGGGCGCCGAGATCATGAAGCTTTGACGCTCAAGTTCATACAGCATGACAGCCCATATACGTGCAAACCAAACGTTCTGTAAATATCCATTCGGGTGTCCTCCGTCGAGTAGGTATTTATTGGTAAATTCGAAATATTTCTTGCCTCCAGGGTCCTTGTGTGCTGTGGCTTTATTCATTCCTTTTATTGACGAATTGTCAATTTTTTTGTCCCAATTTATAGTCTCCATATCACGTGCGATATTCCAAAAAATGATATTTTCGTTGAATTGCTGTATATCCTGTAATAGTTCCTTCTGTTGGTGTGCTAACATTTTTATGATGGATGTTTCCAGGAAGTTGTTATTGGGATTCTTACTTGTATAATATGTTGTCAGACAAACTGGAGAAATGCTAGTTATATTGATCCTACTCCCAGATATGTCACATAGTTGTGAGATGGATTGGGAAATAGACAATAGTACAAGGTCATCATGGTAGTACTCGATGCATTTTGGGGGGGGGGGGGTATCTATTTTAACCGTCAGGTCACAGATACCAGAAGGGAGCCTAAACTGCCAGAGGACCCGGCAGCAGATGTTTACCCCTAGTTCCTGGATACACTAAAAAGCAGGCCACTATAACTTCAGTCATACAACTTTTGATGTTTCGGATCGTTTTCAAAATACATATATATATATACAGTTATTGTTTGTGTTCAGCAACCAACGGGTAAAGAATTAGCAAAATGGAAGCAACGTTTATACATGCAATAGTAGCAGTGGCATGTTTTGGAGGGGGTAGTATGTGCGATATATTGTGGGAATATCCCAGCACAACAGCAGAAAATAATGATTTGAATATACAGCCTTATGTGTTGTATCCATGTGCTGGAGGCAGTCCTATGCCCGGAAATATGGATCTTGCAACTTATGCAGAAGTCGCCCCGAAAGGATGAATTATTGGCTAACATTATTTTACAAATTATGTAGATAAATGGTTAGTATCGAAGATGCTTGGCTGTCAGATATTCAATTTAGAAATTAATATTTGCTTGGAACATAAAAGCAAAAAGTAGGATACTGACCTCTGTCTGTGTCTGTGTCTGTCTGTTTGTATCTTTCTTGCTGCACATATTTTAAGTAATTCGTTAAGTCTTTGTCTCTGTTTTGCAATGTTCGTACATGACCATTCCATGCAGGTTTTATTTATATACGAAATACGAGTCTGTTTCGTGGGCCCATATATACACAAACAACCTATGTTTTATATATATTGCATGTTTTATAGCGAAATAAATACACAAAAATTGATTTCAAAGCAGTATATATTCATGTTGACAAACAAGCTGCAAGGCGATACGTTGTGAGGAAACTAGTGATGTGGCAGTATGGATGTATCATTACGCGCTACATGTGACAAGTGCCGACGGCATTTTTAGTGGTATAGAAGTCCCTCCCAAATAAAAAAGAGATCCACGGATGCAAACAGCACATGGCTTATTTGCATAAGGGCGATATGATCCGTGAAAGCAGATGTTTGTAGGGACTGCATATATATATATATATATATATATATATATATATATATATATATATATATATATATATATATATATATATATATATATATATTAATATATATGTGTGTGTGTGTGTGTGTCTGTGTATCTGTGTAATGTTACACACATTGTCGACTCGTGATATACCAGGAATTTTAGGTGCTGCCTGTCTGTCTGTCTCTTTCCATCCTTTCGGGGGCGACTTCTGCATAAGTTACAGGACCCATGATTCCGAGCACTGGACTGCATTGCCGATGAGCACAAAAAGGCTTGCCCAAAATTAGTTTTGTGGCTTGCACTGCAATACATATGATTGTGGGGTCCAAATCAAACAAATTACATCCGGATGTAGGTACAGCACATCCATCGTATGCTGATTGGTTTAGTTATGTCACACTTGGATTATTTCTTTCTTTTTTTTTTTCTTTCGTTTGGCTTACCTGAAACATCGCATTATGACAGTGGTACGAAAGCGTTTACCGATTCGTGTTAGCATCGCCTTGAAATTTTGCAAAGAAGCACCCAGTTTTGACAAAAACCTGTTCGCCGTGCAGACCCCTCCCAGAGAAGGTCCAAGGTCCCGTAATGTAATCAAGAGGCACATGGTTCCTTTTGCCAAGAGGGAAACATAGGCTGCCAGATAATTTGATGTTTAGTTTCCTGAATTTCCCGTTCATGCCCATACTCATGGTCTATATTTGGTGTGAAAAAATGTCAGGTTTTTTTGCTTTTTTTTTTTAGACAATGCATATTTGTTTGTAAGGTGTTCATGATCTGCAAGATGGTAACTCTGTTGATTATTATTCGACGGGTGGAATGACCGGCGCAAAACCTTGAGCCATCCATGCCTGTTCCGTTCTAATATTAAGTAAGATATCATTTTATTGTAGGGTGGAATGACCGGCTCAAAACCTAGAGTCAGCCATTCCTGTGCCATTTTGATATTACGTAAGATATTATTTGATTGTAGGACTGCTACGCTACGACATCGCGTACGATCGTATCTTCATTTATTTTTTTGGTTATACATGTACATCCGTGCCTGTTCCCATGCTGATATCGGGGGAGGGGGGGAATGGTTCCTTCGAATTCCCCTCTCCAGGCCAACCCCGACCCCTTCCAGTGAATCTCTTTAATCAATTTATTGCATTCGATTAAGGGCAAAAAACACTGCTAGACATGTACAGAATGCGGAGAATATCATATCTTGACCTCTTTTACCCAACGTTTTCCGTGGGGGATGCCCCTCGACCCCCTTGTCTAGCTTCCCACCCACGGCGTTCCATCAAAGTTGTTCTCAACAAACGAATCCCATCCCCTCCCGTTTCACAAAAATCTTGTTTGTAAATGACGAATATAAACACAGTCCAACTCCCGCAAACATCCAGCAAAAAAAAGAAGGTAACAAAACCTTCAAAGCGCTCACTGTACCAACACAAACCTGTCGGCAAAACAAGCCTTTCCGTTACCTGACAAGTAGAGCCATCTAGCGATCAAAGCTGAATGCCTTGAAAAATGAAATTGTTTGTTCAGTCTGACACGACACCTTCCCCGCGCTGGTGACTCACATTTAGGAGTCATATGTGATATATTGTTACAGCAGTGTCAGCTGTATTGTCATTTAACTGATGTTACTGGTATAGCACATCAGAAAACAGGGATCAATAAACAGAAATAACAATACAGTGGCAAAAACAAAAACATTCTGCACAGCTGCATCAATACTGTTGAATGGCAATATATCAGATGCAGGATAGCCAATATTGAACAAAATAACCCCGGTGAAAAATTTACCTGAAAATACTCATTCTGCATTAGCTTTTTCCTTTCGTATTCTTTGGGGTAGGGAGAGGAGGGGTGGTTGGTTGGTTGGTTTTTCCTTTTCCTTTTTTGGGGGGAAGGTGGTGGGTGGGTGGGTGGTTTTTTGTTTGTTTTTTGTTTGTGTTGGCTTTTGTGCCTTTTTATTTGGTTTGTTGTCTTTTCTTCTTGTTTTATTTCTTTATTCCGGTTTTCAGTTTTTCGTGGTCGCTGTTTTGGTACTTGTTCTATTTTCTTTTTGTGAACAAACAAGTCTCAAATAAATAAATAGATAAATTAATAAAGGGAAAATGTTGATATGTTTTAGGATGAAAAAGCGCGATAACAATTCGTGGGGACGTTGCTGATGGCTGATTTATGTGACATGGATATCCACGAGCCGAGGGATTTAGCATCCGTATGTTTCTGGAAACCCACGGGGAAGCTGCAGTTGAGCAAATAGTTCAGTTCGCTGCATAAATACACCCGTTTGATCTCCCTGCACAGAAGAATAGTACCTCTTGATGTACATGTACATATAAAGGAACTGAATCAGAGTTTCTCATGTATAAATGACGTGTTCAGGCTGCCTGCATACCACTAATGCGTAAATCTTGCAAGCCGACCCGGCCCCTTCACGCCCATGCGTATATATATATATATATATATATATATATATATATATATATATATATATATATATATATATATATATATATATATATATATATATATATATATACATATATATATATATACATACATACATACATACATATATACATACATACATACATACATACGTACATGCAAACTGTAGTTCTAGAAAATTTCGCGTTTGGTTAATTTCGCGCAGACTTGTTTTCCGAAAATTGTGCGTATTTTAATTTCGCGCACCATGGCTTGTCTATGTTTAACCTTTCATTATGTCAACTACTTTTGGCGCAACATATTTTCGTGCATCAAGTGCTAGCACGAGAAGCGTAAAATTTAGTCGATCGCGAAAATTTCTAGAACTACATTATATATATATATATATATATATATATATATATATATATATATGTATGTATGTATGTATGTATGTATGTATGTATGTATGTATGTATGTATGTATGTATGTATATATATATATATATATATATATATATATATGAGAATCCGAGTTAGATTTAATCGGCCATAGCGGAATATCGCCGGGTGTCCCCAAAGTCTCCAGGTTGACTATATTGGCCTGGGAATGCCAGATATATAAAAAAAAATCGATGTACATTCTGATAGACCTACCTTTGAATGTGTGAAAAGGCCGTCCTTTATAGTCACAAAAAATAATAACGTTGATTTTTTTTCACGATAGCTGAAGCAAAAAACAAAGAAAAAAAACAATGGCGGCATATTCATCTGTCCCCCAGTTAAGAATGAAATGAATGCCGGTTGGAAACCTCGGGATCCAGGTTATCTTATCAAATCAATCAGTTAGAGGAGAATTCATCATGCAATCCAAAAGTTCATAGCATCACCAATTACTTGGTCTACCGAAGCTCAGAGTGAAGAGGCGTTCTAGTGAGGGGGACGCAATGTCTTTTACAAAAAATTAAGCCCTCTCGTCACTACTGTATTGTGGAATATAACATGCAAATGCGTATATGCCGTTTTTGCTTTCAAAATTAACAAACAGCTTATCTGAATTTACTTGTTTTCCCCAATCTGAACCATGAAATCTGAGACGCAAGTGACATAAGATCTGTTCAAATTTGTAACCTTGTTAAAACGCCAGCTTTGGAAATATCATGGGAATTAAAAATATTTAAATCCATTTTTTTCTTGTTTTCGGTTAGTTGTTTTGTTTTGTTTTATTTTGTATTGGCTTTTTTTTGTTTGTTTTTGTTTTTGTGATGTCTAATGTCTTTCTTATTTTTATTTAATTTTTTTTTGTTTTGAATCTTCGGTTTTGCAGGTGATCTATCATCACGTCCTTTGAAGCCTTAATTATGAAAAAAGGGTTTTTTTCACATGCTTTTCACAATGACACAGTTCTAATAGGCCTTATACATGCATATCGGCAAACGACAGATTTGTTATATCTGAAAAGATCAATTGAAAGAAATATCCCATGTGATATAGATTTAAGATAATTTGATACAAACTCTGAAGAGCAAGGCGATATTGACAGCAGCAGCACATAAGATTAAACAAATATATTTTTTGGTCAAATTTCGCAATTTTTATAGTGTGTGTGTGTGTATGTGTGTTTGTGAGGAGATACCGGGGTGTACTCTTATTTCGGTATGATCTATAGGACCAGATATGCCTTGATTATTAACATAGATAGATAGATAGATAGATAGATAGATAGATAGATAGATAGATAGATAGATAGATACATTCAGATCCTGGGGGGGGGGGGGAGAGGGTGCGGATGAGGGGGCGCATTCCGGTGCGTATGCGCCCCTATTCTTCATTCTTCCTCCTAATTTGTCTGTGGACGTCAACTGTGAAGTGATGGAAGCGGGGTAGGTCGGATGGGCTTCTTTAGCAGCATTTCTTTCTAACACAAAATTGTTGATTCGCTGAACATTCAATCCCTTTTTGAATTGAAATTTGTTCGTAACATGATCCCCAACGAATGCAAAATAAAAGATCTCCCATTATTGCCCGTTATTTCATATTAATATGGCAATAATATTGGACAAAGTATCATGAATTACAAGTAATTTCTGGCTTCAATTACTCTTGAAGATATCGCAGCTGATAAAATTGTGACTGTATGTCTAACAATAAATATTCCAAATGTATTGATACATACCACAAACATGCATTTACAGGTAATTTGGATATAACACAAAATTCAATTTTAAAAGAATTGATGGAAAAAGGTACAACATTTTGAACATATCCTAAGTTGAACATTGACACTATTTTTCAGGATACATGAAATGCTTTTTATTTCTACTGTATGAAATAGGCAAAGGAAGAAAAAATAGAATTTCAGAAATTTGAAGGATGGTTATCAAACTTGAAAAGAGTCTTTAGAAAAAGAATTTACAGTTGCAAATCCCACATTGAAAATTTAAGTATGATACAACTTTTTTACAACGTAAGGTTTCAAAAGCAGTCACGGAGCTACAAGCAAGATTTGTAATCACTAACAGTTATAAGGTAGGCAACAGTTTTGGGATCATCTGCAAAAGATATTATCTGGAAGTTTTGAGAAATGAACTTGGCATTAACAATATTTCAGAAACAAAAGGGAATGACGTATATAGATTACACAAACAAGCCATTGCTAAATTGATATACACACAAAAGGATGAGATGAAAAGAAAATTTAACATTAAAATGTCTGAAGACATGTCCTCTATTCCACTTTTGTGCTGGATACCCAAATTACATAAAACCCCTTCTAAAATCAAGGCAGGTGCTCCAAAATGTACAACTAAAGAACTATCAAGTAGTAGCATTATGTTTAACTGCATTTAGGAATCATTTCCGTAAATACTGTAATGCAATTTGTCGAAACTGTATAATAAATAGTTTTTATATAGTATCAAATGTACTGACTTTTCTACATTTCACACATATTTACCCATAAACGCAGTCAAAAGTTCTCTTTCAGCATTAATCAGCAACATTTTCAAAGAGGATTCAAACCTGTATTTTTGATCAAATACTTCTACAAATTCGGCTGTGAGATTGTGAGAAAATGTGGTTTCAATTATTTTAAAGATTTCAGACTTGCCTGTCTTGCTACTTAATTTTACCGTTTGGTATCATTATGTTTTAATATTCACCTTTCTGACATGTTAGGCTAGCATGTAAGTGTACATTTACTCAATGTAAAAAAATTACTCAACTCTTTTGTCCTACAGCAAAGCTTGGAGTCAGTGATAGGCTGTCCGGAGCACTTGGCCAGAAATTGGTAGTATTCACTCATTTGTCCCTAATCTGAGTCATTCTTTTGAAATTAATAATCTTTTGAAACATAAACTAAGGGTTTGCAACTAAATAGAACTTGATTTCTTGGAGACTTTTATTGTGAGGAGTAGGTGTCAGCATGGAGTTTGTTTTACATTTCTTGTACAGGATGTCCATTGTTTCAGTACTTGTTAGGAATTCCCAGGTTTATAAAGGTGTCTGGGTGTAACTGTTTATTTTAAAAACTGGGATTGAATATATGACCCCAGTTTGTTTCTACCTCAGTTATACACTGGCAAGTGGTTGGACTAATGTGTCCCATCCAGCTACTAAGGTACATACTAGTTCAAGGGTAAGTCACTTTATTCATATCTGAACTTATTCTATACTATTTAGTAATTATGTTTGGTTTGATAGGTATTCTGCATTCATATTGAAGCTCTGCATTTATAAGCAAAACTTATTTAGCAAATTCATCATTTGCCACATTCATGTTCATTCCCTTTTATGTGGGTTGTCTTTGCTGAATGTTTAGCATAGACAAGGAGTTGTAGCATTGTATGGATACATGCTTCGAAGCATGTTTTGAGCAGTTACCCACTGAAGACCCTTTAATTCATTTGAGCTTATACAGCCTATGTCAACATTCTACAGAGGAACATGTGCAATATGGAGAATAGTATTTCTCAATGTGTATAGCTTCGACAGTGACAGGTTGGTTTATGGAGAGTAAAGAGTTTGGACTGCCCAATAGGGTAATGACTGCCAGGAGGTGGTTCTGGACAAAAATCCACAAATACAATAAAGTTACTTCTCAACCCCAATTGCCGATGAACAAACACATTGGTGGGAGTGAGTAACGAACCACATATACTGACCAACAACCAGTGGGACTGACAGCCTGTGGTGGACTATCAGTATAAGTGAGTAGGAAAGCAATTTTTAAGAGTGGCCTGAATTTGAGGCCGCCAACAAGCAGAATCCTGGCCTAGACCTGGAAACTGTCCTGAACTACCAAAATGGGACTGCAAATGGGACCCTGGATGCTGCCCAGCAACCTAAAGTAGTCCGCCATAAGGGAGCTGTTGTCTATTTCTACTCTTTGGGTCCTGGAGATCCAGCAAGACCAGTGAATCATTGAACTCATGGCGGGTGCCTGGGGGTAGTCATATGGTTCTGTAAGGTAGTGTCCAGTTGAAGGGGGTCTGCCAGCTTTTGGCCTAGTGAACCTCGGGGACATCCACCTAATATAAGTCTGAGCTTGGATCTTGTTCTTCAAGCCCTAGAAGCAAGTGAATAGATAAAACAAGTTTTCCACATCGAATACTCGTGGTCCTCCCTGAAGCTGTCTTCTCAGCACATAAAGGCCATGTCTTCAGCAATGACTAAGACAAGCAGGAAGTCCCATTGTGGTAGACCCTGCTTATCAGCCGGTCTGTGTGTGTGGAAGGAGGCTATGAGCGCTGACAAATAAGGGTTCCTCCCTATGCAGATGTTAGGACATATGCCAAGGTTGAGTAGATGGTAGACTGAAACCCCATCATGGTTCTCGAATACTTACCACTGATCTCCTACTGGTATAGCAGTAAGTCTGTGATGTCAGTGATAAATGGCGACCATGAATGTATTTTTCTGACCGGTGCACCAGTCTCAAAACATCTTTCATCTAGCCAAGTATACTGTTAGAAAAGTCTTTCAAAGCTTCCCTCTGGCAATCCTATCTGCGGTGGATTCCAAGAAACTTCTGTCACACAAGTGCTGTGCAACAACCACCAAGCACACAGGTTAAGCACTTGAGGTTTCTTATGGATCACACTTGTCTGCAGCTGCACCAGAAGTGTAGGCCATGCTCATAGACATATCTGTAGCTCGGTATGTAATTTAAGAAGGTCAGGAACCAATCCATCCTTGGCCACCATAGGGTGACTAAGATCAGATTGCAGTCATGGGGCTGAACCTTCTGGAGGACCCTCAAGAGGATCTGTGGAGGCAGGAAGGCATAAACACGAAGGTTACGCCTGTCAACAGCTACCACATCCACTGCTAGGGCATGGGGATCTAGGACAGGTGACGCATAAACTGGAAGTTTTGCATTGGTGCTTATCAGGAACAGATCCATGTGTGGGGAACACCACCTGGCCAACATGGCCATGGGTGGAGCAACCTCTACATCCCAACCAGTTAATCTCTTCTCACTAGATGGTTGCCCAAGACATATTTTAGTCCCAGGACATGCCTCACATACATGTGGATGTCATTTAGGCAGCCCAGGGGTATCTGGGAGTCCATCAAGGTCAAGGAGCCTATTAGGGTCTACCACCCTAAGCATTTGCTAATCAGGGCTAAGCTTTTGCAGCATTCCAGAATAGTCTGTTTGTTGTGCAGCAAATTGTGGCCCCATAGTGCCCAGATCAGCCAGTCATCCAGGTGCACATGAATGTGCACTCCACTGTGGTAAACATGCATGGCTACTGCCTGCACAAACCTGATGAACACCAGAGGTGCCATTGTAAGGCTAAAGAGATGTGCCCTGAACTGGTAACTTTGGCCCCTGAATGTGAACTGCAAATACTTCTGTGAAGTCTCTGATGTAGACATTTGGAAGAACATGTCCTTGAGGTCCAATGGCATTCACGGCTGTCATCTGGTTATAAAAACTCATTAACAAAGGGAAAGAAGGCCACTGGGCACCTATGTCACAGATCTTCCAATAATAAGTCTCCGCAGCACATTGCAATGGCCTCCTTCCTCTCCTCCGGTTGAGCAACCACAGCTTGGTCACCCACAAGGCTCCAAATGTGAGCTCGGATGTGCCCAAAGCCTTTATATATCAGAGGCAGATGGAGTGGCTGCTTGTAACAGAAGTGTGTTTATCACCAGGTCTTGTGTTGGGGGAGCCACACGTTCTGCAGAAGTCATTCCTGTCACTTCTACAGCCTCAATATGCTCCTTCGACAAAGAGCAAGAGAGAGCAGGACTCCTGAGAGGATCAGAGTGGGAGCCATAGTAGCAGCCGACTGGCTGGTGGGCACCTGCTGGAGTTGCAAAAACTCTGGAGCCAATGAGCAAAGTGAAAACTGGTTCAAAATGGAGGAAGCAATCTGCTTCTCCAAAATAACTCACTCCAACATGGTGGGAGTAGCAGAAGGGGTGGGTGAAGCAGACGTCTCCTTCTACAACTACTCCTCCCCACAGAACCTGTGTTCCACGTGCCTCTCAAAGAGAGGAAGTAGGATACAGGCTTGAAGGAAGGGTGCAGAGGGATCACCAGCTGCTCCGTCCAGTTGAGGCCCTGAGAGAGAGCAGCCTAGACTGCTACCATGCGTGTTTGAGGCACCAGGGTTAGCACCTTGGTCACTGTAGGCACCACAACAGAAGCTAAAGGGCCTTTTAGCACACTACAGCAAGGCACCACCACAGACTTATGTACGATCTCTGGTACTCTGAGATACCCAGATGTTTGACCTGCGGTCCCAGAACTGGGAACTCGGGGAATCCCTGGAGTTCCAGTGCTCTGGTAGACCTGGACGTTAGACCCGAGAGTCTCAGACCATGAGATCTTCAGAACAATGGAGTCCCAACTCAAATGTGTCGAACGCTGTGTCCCAGACATGGAGGTATAGGCAATGGTGGTCAGGAGGTAAGCATACTCACTTATACCGAAATTACTCAACTTTCTGCATGTATCAAATATTGCATATTTATTTTG
Organism: Hermodice carunculata; assembly: GCA_964020975.1. NCBI lineage: Eukaryota > Metazoa > Annelida > Polychaeta > Eunicida > Amphinomidae > Hermodice > Hermodice carunculata. Next base: position 69,929,869 of record OZ026619.1, read on the forward strand.
ATCTCTTCCGATATATTATCAAGCATGCGTCAATCACCTTGAAGGCAGTGAAAGGAGCATTAGGAAGAAAGCCTTCATGGCCCCACCAAAGATGACACCAGAGATAACAAATTGGTGATTTAATGAGAAGTCAATCAAAACCAATCCTAATACCAGGAATAAGCATTATACCCCGTTATCTGGTCATTTTACACGTCACGTCACAGTGGAAATCACAAATAGTGCTCTGTGATTGTATTCACATAATGGGCACAGATAGCATCCAGTAAATCAACACAGGTTACAATTGTACTGATACATTATTCTGTAGCCTCATGTTAAGTATATATTTTCACTATAATCGCTATAGTCTATCCGAAATAGATAAACATAAATTTGTATGATAAATAAAATAATTCCTACTAATGACAAGTCTGTTACTATTTGGGAGACACAAATGTGCAGCCAATGAGTCACATTAACCGACTAATGCATTAATGTATGAGCTAGAAATATGCATCAGTTCTTTTTACCAAATGTTGACCTTTGGAAATCCAGTTTGGCATCATTCGTAAGGCATTTTGCAGTGACTGGCTCCACTGTTTTTAGTTTTACCTAGTAATATGGCTTGGGGTTATTTTGGAACCTTTATGCTTTGATAGAAATGTTATTAGATGATACCCACGATGTTTAAATGTGGTTCTATGGTAGTTTCTTTTACCCACCTGTTCCATGTCCATGCACATATGAACTTTATCAAACTAACGTGATGGCAACAGCATGATTACTGATTGTACTAGTCTTATACTAAGTATTTGACAGGCCACTTTACGTGCAGATAGCACATTTCTTCTATTCCGTCGTTTTTACTATTGATTAATCTGATAAGGAAAGCCACTGTCTGTGTGTGGGTCATTTGACCACTGTGGTGCATCTGGTGAACAATTAAAAGGCACTATTGTTCAGGCAGATTCTGGTCATCGTATGTCTCATTAATTTTGCTGTTTACCGGATATATGATGGTCCCACATGGACGTAAATATCATATATTAAATAAAAGCTTTTATTCCGAGTTTTAAAAAAATGTCACTCACTATGCTAATTAAAAATGTATTATATACATTTATCATTAAGTCCCTTTAGATTAAACACGAAATATGTTCATATTGAGTACTAATACAGGGATGCGAATTTCATAGAATCAGGTGCATAATTTTTTCCTTTCTTTTTTAACTTTTGCTGTTTCTGTTACGTCACATAAAATCAAACTTTACATCTTTGGTATATTCCTAATTGATAGGAGAATTGCGGACTGCTTTGCTTCAGCAAAATAGTCACACAGCAATACGAAATAATTTATCTGCTGTCTTGCTAATATATTTTCAAAGCGGGCCATAATTATGTTGTGTGTGTGTGTGTGTGTGTGTGTGTGTGTGTGTGTGTGTGGAGTTTACTCATCGCTTACGAGACGATCTCAATACGTGAGAAAGACGAGCATTCTGACACAGCAATCCTTAGAAATGTCAGCCCTGCTATATATATATATATATATATGGCATACTGTAATGTGATAATATCATAATTCCATGGCCACAAGGTAATATGTGGTGAGCCCACGGCTTCATTGGATATCCTAAGCCACATCATCAGGCTAATGTGAACGACAGAGATAATACTATTTTTGTTTCAGTATTACGCAGGCCTATTTTTACAAAATGGTACAAAATAGAATTATCTGGGACTTGGCACTGTGCTCATTGGATGCCAGGTGTCTGTGCCTCACGTGCCCGCTTAATGCGATATGGGCAAAAATATGTCTTGTGAAATACTATCGACAATGGTCACATTAATAGCTGTAATTATCCACTAATTATAAGCACAGCAACCTATTCGGCCTTTTGGCCATGACTCAGAAGAGCAAACAGGCCATTGGACGTGCAGCTGGGCCTCCGCGCTTCTTGCTTTTTAGTGTCTTTTAGTGCAGCTTTTTTATATAATGGTTGCCTATATATATATATAAATTGCAACTAAAGGCACAAACTATAACGTGCAGACATGCAAATTTTATTAGGTAACATCAGTCAGTTAAGATTATTTTGAAAAAGTCCAATTTTTTACTATAAACGTTTTTGCCAAACTTTTGCCTTTTGCTTTTATTTCATTTTGTATACAAGTTTGAATGCATATGTGATCGACACACCACGCTCTTTCTGCAACACGAGCGCAAGGCCCATATTCTGAAATGTGCTACAGAGTACTGCGGTGATTGGCCCCCAAATATTATGATCAAACTATAACCTCGCTGTGCATGGTGTAACAAGGCTACTAATTAGAGATTAAGGTTTTAACAAGATTACTGATTGGAGATTAGTTTAGCATACCTTTGCACACGTATTTCTGACACAGATTTATTAAATAGCCTTATAGGTGTACTGTACACCTGATACATTTTGATTTTTCCTTGCATAAAGGTAATGACGGTGAATAGGAGGGAGCCAACTTATTTCAAACAAAGCTTGCCAGAAAGAGCCAGGGTATCAGTAAACCCGGTTTTTGAATACTGTATGTCACCTGCAGACATAATTTAAACCGGATTTATGATCAGAGACTTCCGTAACTATTCTGAATATCAATTTAGAATATAGCCAGGAAAATGCATCGTTGCCCCGACCAATAATTTGTGTTTTAGAGCCGGGCTTGAGAAGATGATAATCCTGCCAACTTAATTAGTCTAGGGTTTAACAAATATAGGCTTTTGGGAAGCAAATATCTCATGATTTTCCAACTTAGGCTCTCGAGCTGCCTAATACGACGTGGCAGGACCAAAGAAATTTTGATGTATATGTATTGTCCCCTGCAGAGGTGAATAACGTTTGACTGAATAAGTTTATTGTGCTTGTATAAACAATGCATTCCCCCATGTGTGCACTGGATTATATTATTATGTTTGTATAAACTATACATTTCTGTACCTTTTTGTTTTGATGACTGATTGAAGATCTTTAATGGTTTGTAACTCTCTAGATACACGTTGTATTTGCACTTCCTCAGTAAAGGGAGCTGAACAACGACAAAAACAACAACAACAATAGTAATAATAATAATTATTATCATAATCAGCATCATCATCATCATCATCATCATCATCATCATCATCATCATCATCATCATCATTATTATTATTATTATTATTATTATTATTATCATTATCATTATTATTATCATTATTATTATTATTATTATCATCATCATCATCATTATTATCATTATTATTATTATTATTATTATTATTATTATTATTTCTCAGTAGGACGTTCTCTAATAGATCAGTCCGATTTTGCTCACACGCAAATACACTGAAACACTATGTACTACCCACTCGACCCATGTGCCAATGCATTAGCGGCCGGCTACTATTGTTAGAAGTTCATGTAGTAATAATAGTAATAACAAGATTTTGTTCGCTGTCACACTTTTTCACTGGCCCTGCATCAATTATTAATAGCCTCTCGCTGTCATCAGCACTCTTGCTTCGCTCGGGCGCTAATGATACTGTCCGGCTTCTAATCATTGATATCGGGCCAGTGAAAAAAGTGTAAAGCCATATTATTATTATTATTATTATTATTATTATTATTATTATTATTATTATTATTATTATTATTATTATTATTATTATTATTATTATTATTATTATTATTATTATTATTATTACTGTTGTTGCTGCTGTTGATAATAACAGAAGAAATGGATGACAGAAAACAGAGTGAAAAATATAACAAGTATCAAATCGTATAGCTATCAAATCTTGGGTCCTTCAAGGGGGGATTCTGGGTCCTACTTTTCATGGTGTTCCTGAACAATGTAACTATATGTACATCATATTCAGGTTTGGATATACAATCATTCAGAGAGAGAGAGAGAGAGAGAGAGAGAGACAGACAGACAGACAGACAGACAGACAGAGACAGAGAGAGAGAGAGAGAGAGAGACAGAGAGAGAGAGAGAGAGAGAGAGAGAGAGAGAGAGAGAGAGAAGGGAATTGGGCCAGACGCGTTGTGTCGCCTGTCATATGCAGGCGACACAACGGTTTATATACCAGCCAAAAATATGAACAAGTAGAAGAAAGCTGAAACTTCGAAACTTGGAATTACCAGAAAAAAAGATGGTGCGATGCAATTGAAATGATTGCAAACACTGATAAGTTTTATAAAATGTCCATGACAACCCACCAAACATAGAAAAAATTACAAAACAACAACTTTGATATAAGTAATATGCGAACAAATTAAAAAGTTTAACAGCAATTAAGTTGTGAAGTGTAGAAACTGACCAACGCATGACTTGGGCAACCGAATGAGGGAGGTCCATAAAGCTGTCCGTTTCGTTCCATCGTAAGTTCGATAAATCAAACCACTCCCAACAATAAATGCACGGGTATTCTGTAAGCCCCTCATTTCCCAATATCTAGACTATTGCAGCGCAACCTGTGATAATACCAACACAGTTAGTCTCTTGAAATTACGCATGGTACAAGACTTGTCCACACAAGTAGCACTACACCCACTCTATGAAAATGCTGAACTGTTTACCTGTAGCTGACAGACTAAACTAAAGAGAAAAGCATCAGTAGTATACATAGCCTTCTTAACTTGGCACCACCCCACATGAAACGCTTTTACTTTTTCCCTCACGTTAACAAAAATACAAAAAATACAATGAATGCATAATCCAACAAGTTATCCCTCTCTGCCAGGCGCTCGTCTCAAGGTTTCGGTTAGCCCACTGCTATCAGCAGGGATTATTTATAAATAAAAATAATGTCAAATGTCAGCGTTAAGCGGTTCATAAATGAAGTACACAGCAGACCAGTACGCATCAGTTATAAATACTGTGTATTTCTATTTCATCAGAATTACCAGGCAACCACCCCCACCCCCATCCAACCCCCAGGAAAAGCTACCTGTTAAAGCGTGCATCAGAGAAGCCATTCTTGGACATACAAAAGGCATACTTTTTTCTATTTGTTTGTCCGAAATTAAACCTTTAAATATTTTTCACTTGAATATACGGCGGGTATGATTTTTCTACTCCGAGGACTAACAAATAAAGATTCATAAAGCCCAAGAGATAACAGCAGCAAAAGATTGCAGAATACACCTCAATACACATATGCGAATACAAAATTTCCCGCTAAATGCAAGTTATTCAGATCCATATTTATGAAGTAAAATGCACTTTCTTTTCTTTTCTTTTTCCCTGTTTTAACCTTTGGTAACTGCATTCATAAAGAACAAATGATACGATGTATTTATCTTTCCATTGACGCCTGAAAGGGGTCACCATGCTCCTGTATGTCCTAGAATGGCTTTTCTCATGTGTGGTACATTGGCTCACAGTGTACATGTACTATACTCCATCAATTTCCCATGACCCTTTAATCTTAACTTGAAGCATTGATTACTCCACTAGATAAAGCGTTTGGAGGCTCGCTCGGTGAAATACATCCTGCTTCAATATGGACCGACGTGAGTGTTACTTGTTGAAGCATGAAGATAGTAACCATTGAGAGCCCAGGGATGGGAATTGGGCCAGACGTGTAATGGTTCCGTCTTTCCAACAAGATAGACGGGGTTGTGCGTCCGCATTAGCAGTGATACATACCACACCGTTGAAACGCCAGTTCTTGCCACCATTCAGCATCACTCCGTCCCGCTAGAAGAAGTTGGTGCTAAAGGCGTTCCTGTGCTTCCTTTTGCCTACACCATACTACGGTAATAAACGCCTTCATTGATCAATGTGGCAGCCGAGCGTCTATTTTACATCAAAATGTGTCTGGTCCTCTGAGAACTGGTGCTTTTTGGAGGTAAAGCAGAACCTTTTAGTGGACGTTTCTCACCTGTTGTTGATGGTGAGAGCCTGGATTGCCGTGTTTAGCATTGGGATTAACTGACTGTGGGAAGCATGTAAAGAGGGATAAGGTCACTCAAGAATATTTAAACCCATATATGAAAAACACAGAACTAACAATTTTGGTGTCTCTTGATCCATACTGCAAACAATCTGTAATCGCCCCCGGTAGATATCAAGAAGCATGATCACAAAAGACAGTGGCACATCCGGTCCCTTGTAGCATCATGTAGCACCTATTTTTTTTTTTTTTTTTCGCTTACGTGGCATTTTGATTGTGTAAAAGCATTGAAGGAAATGAATACTATTCAGATGGTCTCAGGGATAACTATCTCGATTAAACCAATGCATCTTTACCTCAAGTGAATTCCAAAGTTTCAGGATTCACTCGCCAAGTTATCAAGTGAGTTTGCCTAGAAATGTCTACATGGATGAAGTTTCCTTCTGTATGTCATATTGTCAATGAATCCATACCCATACGACAGGGATCAAAATCGGCTAAAAGGAAACTTCATCTGGACTTGTGTCGTCTTCTACCTTGAAACATACACTTCAATTGCCAGAGAAATTCTTTGATTTTCGGGTTTTGGCATTTCTATGAGCAGTTTGTATAGCATAGTATCATTACATGTGCAATCCTTGTGCACGACGGTACACAGTTTCCCTGCAGACAAAATAATTACAAATCATACTGGCTAGGTGTCATAATGTGTATTCCAAATGCTTACCTCTTCTGTACCGTATCACCTTCATATTTCATAATCTAAAACATTTCTTGATGAGAAATATACCAAAAAGCCATGAGAGAGGAAGATCGAACGTAAAAGTTAGGTTACCATGGGAAGTGTCTAGCGTACCGTTGCAGACTATTGTAACCATGCTGGCCACTGATGTCATTGTTTGTGACGACTCATTTTGAAGAATGTTGTTATATATATATATATATATATATATATATATATATATATATATATATATATATATATATATATATATATATATATATATATATATATATATACATATATATATATATATTTATTTATTTATATATCCATACATACATACATACATACATCTTTACATACATACATACATACATATGATATTGTATACCGATTCGCTACCTTCGAATGCAACATAAACATGCACCTATATAGAAGGTCAGACGTCTAGGTAGGTCACACATCCACACATTCTGAGGCACAAGATCACTCAAGCTAACACTGGGTGTTTGCAATTTTGACAAATATTTGCTGGAGATGTATCATTTTAAATCTTGCGGTAGTATTCACTCCATATCCCCGAGGCTTTACACTTATGGGCCACCTTTGAATTGGTCTAAAACGCCACAAGCCGTTGGCTTAGAAACTGTGACATCATAGAATTCAATAGTAAAACAAACAGTGTTTCTCTTTTGAACATATAACATGAAATTATTTGAAACATTGCGAGATAGACATTGCACCATCCGGCCGTATTGACTTAATGTTGTAATGTCGCAAATGCGAGCCGTAAACATAAAATTGGTGGAGTTACTTGAATTTTTTTTCTTTGAACAAATTTCATTTTGAACGATCAGGGGGCAATAATGCTAATTATTTTAAGAAAAGTTAATAAAAATAATGATATCAAAGCTGGTAACAGTTCGTTTTGTGTGTGTGTGTGTGTGTGTGTGTGTGTGCGTGTGTGTCTGTGTTGCTTTCTTTTTTTTATCAAGATGGCAGATCAAGGAACTTAAGCCTTCATTGCCACAACCATTCACATCTATCAGTTGTTCAACATGCCACAACCATTCACATCTATCAAATGTTCAACATGCCACAACCATTCACATATATCAATTGTTCAACGTGCTTAAACCATTCACATGTATCAATTGTTCAACGTGCCACAACCATTCACATTTATCAATTGTTCGCTCTTTATCTGGGCAATGTGCCAAACTCAATGGCTGTGCCACGTGCAGTCCTATAACTTATCCCAATTCCCAAGCGTCCATGTACAACATTTTTCAGCTCAGGGCAAGTATCACAGTAAGGAATCAAAAAAGATCGAGGACTTATTTATTTGTTTGTGGGCATTTTATTGAAACGTTAAACAATCCGTGATCAAGCACCGCTCTTTGATCGCATCTGGTTTTGACACGGCATCTGACACAGGACCCTGCAAAAATATAGATATCATACATAAGCTCTACAATGTGGGCATGCTACGCATAAAGCCGGGGACGTTGCTGCTTTTATTAAATAGGCGTTCTCCATGTATTACAATATTTCTACTTTTGACCCTCGAACTGAGATCGAGTTTAAGCCTGAATTAACAGTTTCCTTTGGCGTGCGTTGTGAGTACAATAGCTGTTGACTTCATGCATGTCACCCCCCATAGCTTTTATCAATAAGTCTCATTCAAAGTGCTTCTCATTACCGTTGCATTTGAGGCACTGAAACCGCCGATATTGTCCACCATCCAATTTGACCTGTTTAAGTGGAAACGAATTAACGTGTTGTAAAAATTTTAATTGCAAAAGCAAAGACTTTTATTATTATTATTATTATTATTATTATTATTATTATTATTATTATTATTATTATTATTATTATTATTATTATTATTATTATTATTATTATTATTATTATTATTATTATTATTATTATTATTATTATTATCTAAACAATAGACTTACAGATTGTGGCCTTTCCTTTCTTGAAACCCGTATCCCTAATGCAACATAATGTTTGCAGAACTAAATAGTAAATATGGCAATGTTACCTGATTGATAAAGAAGATAAGTCACAATTGCCCTAGCGGAATAGATTTTCTGGATATCATAGTCAGTGCTGAAACTAAGTTCTCGTTGTTCATGTTACACACCTGAAGTTGATAAACAGTACTGAAGAAACACCTATCGCAAATGCTCTGGGAACAGACAGTGCTGGATACTTGAATCAGAAGCAAACACTTTACCTCGTGTTGTGCAGTTGCTGCACGCCAACACTGTACTGATATTCAATCTAACATTTACCAGTTTGCTGAACGTGAACCAGCCAGACTAGTTATATTTGATTGTGTGTCGTACCCAAACAATGGTTGACGTGTAAGCCCATACCCTATGTCAAGCTTACCATTATTAACAAATCATCACTTGCCTGTTCAGCTAATACGATACCGCCTACACTTGAAAACACTGCAAGCTGTCTTTTGAAGTGCTTCTGTTTTATTTGCGTTCCAAGAACACCTGATTCAGAAGAACAAATTCAATTTTTATTGCAATTGGTAGAAGGGATTTTGTTCTCTCTCTCTCACTACCTCTCTTCCTCTCTCTTCCTCCCTCTGTTTTTGTTGTCTCTCTGTCTCTCTCTCTCCTTCTCTCTCTCTCCTTCTCTCTCTCTCCGATTCTCTAAGATGAGATTCATTAGGGATTAGTATACTCTTTAATGACTTTCTGTACTTGTAAGAGTCAATTCTAAACATTAGTACTTGGTTAAAAAATCAAACACTCGTGAAATATTATTGTTATCATCATCTTTATCATCATCATCATCATCATCATCATCATCATCATCATCATTAGCATTATTACTATCATTATTAGTGTTATCATTATTATAAAAAATCATTACTATTAGTCTTATAATTAAAAAGAAAATAATGGAAATTAGCTCTATTACGATTGCATATGTATAAGGCAAGGGTTACAGAAAGTAGAACGCTCCGAAGATAAAGTTGTTTCAGATCATCACGCGTAAGCAGTGATAGCCAAAGGTTACTTGGAAAGGTTTTGTTTTATCTTTCGATCGAATTTCCTTATGCATTGGGGTATATATGTAGCGATGTGAATTCCCCTTTTTTGTGATGTATATATATCTCTCCAGTATTGGAGGAAAAAAGTATATATATGTATATATATATATATATATATATAAATATATATAATTCAATGGGTAAAGCGTTTTGTATTCATATTCGTCTTATGGTGAGCAATTATGATTAAACGAAAGTGTAAAATGTGCAGTAAGGATAAAAATCACAAGAATGCTGGTTCAGCAAAAAAAAAAAAAAAACGGAGAGCGGTACACATTTATAAAGCAGTGTGGGTGTGTACAAAGGGAACAATTATCGCACATACACATGTATGTATAATTATAAATACGCTGAGGATAGGTATAGGTCTGACATTTCTACATTCTAATAATAGTGTTCATGACGTAACAAAGAAATGTGCTCATGTAAATTTCTTTTATATTGTTTATAACGACATACAACCCCAGAGTTTTACTGCACATAGGCGATTCAAAAGCAGACTAGCATTCCTTTTGTTTGGCTATATTGTCCGATAAGATGACAGTAACCTGCATATTGACTGCAGCTGCTACATATCTGCATTATCATCGTTATCATCACCATCATCATGAATCCAAATTACGCCCACATCAACACCTTGAAATAAAAGTCTCATTGATCTTTATATGAAAGATAAATTTATCTGAGAAACCGCAATGCCCTGCCTGCTGCACGTCTTGTCATCAGTACCTGAAATCCGTTACCCAAGCCCGGTGTCGTCCATGTCCGTTCCTGCCAGCTGCCTACCTGCAAAGGGACTTACAGAAACATTGTAGAAATTATCTTACATTTTATGAAACTTGCATGTTGGTAGGTTATACCAAAAGAAAAAAAATTGAACATGTTCACTGACCTTGAGATGACCTTAAGAAGACCTTGACGCTTACATTACTGAACTGTATAGGTCCTTTTTTGACCTTTTTATTTTGTCTTTTTGACACATTTATAACAAGACAGAACAAAAAGCAAAGAAAACAAGTTATGTAAAATTTTGCGTAGAACATTTCGAAAACAATATTTTTGAAATTGGCCCCATATTTTTTTTAAATGTGCAAAGCATACTTTGCAATAGTTTATATAATTTTGCATCAATAAAATCATCCAAAAATTTTATTTTCTAAACAAATAAAGTCCATTTGATATTCTAGCCCATTTACCCATTGTTAGCGGCCATCTTGGATTGAGAAATTGATATAATTTCACTGACATTTAACAAATTAACTTGAATTTGTTTTCAAAACCATCTACTCTTTTTAGCTGCATCCAACGGTGGACCTATTCTATTGTAAGGGAATTCGAACCTTTTATCTTATTTAGGTACTACTGTACCATGATTATACCTATTCCCATGCAGAAACTGCCAGTGTATATCAAAGGGAGTGTATGTAAGATTATTTTCAAAAATAAGGTGAAATCATTCTTGATGCATGAGATGGGACTGTTGGAGAGGCACCGCTGTATATATTTATAGTTTCAGTATCTTAGTGTTATCAGGGACCTGCAATTTATGTATGTTATGCGCGTTTTACCGATTTGCGCGATCCACAGATCGCTCAGCGCATTATGTGGATCCATCAGTCCAAGCTTGTGGCCACATTTCTGGCCACTGTGGCCATATTTTAAAAAAAGATATTAACCGAAGTTTCCGCAAGAGCCTGCACCTCTGCCTCCGGCGGGGCTACCTCCATGACCGACACATGCCGCGTTGTTTGCCCCGTGACTATTACCCCAAGAAGAGCGGGTCTTTATACCATATAGAAGCACAGCAGTAGTGACCCAAAGCCCAGGACCTCCTCACCCCACTTTCTGTTCCCTTTATTCCTTTATTAAAACGGCCACGGAAAAGCTGGTGACACTTGACACTCCACCCAACAGATGCCATTCACTCCAGTGCATGGAAAGTGCAGCGAAAACATGAGCATGGTGTGTGTCCTGCCACTCGTCATAAACAAATCGGGAGAACGCGCAGCGCCATCCATCGATGGATGCGCGAACCGTACATATATATAATGCACTGCGGGATCTGTGGATCGCGGAAATGGGTAAAAGGCGCACAACATATATATATATATATATATATATATATATATATATATATATATATAGCAGGTCCCTGGAGTTATAAGAATTACGCCTTTGTTGCTTATATTTATTTATATATTATTTTTTGGCAAATTTGGATCAATCTTTTAATTCATAAATAATTAAAGTATTTCAGCTACAAACCTGTGGAAAGCGACTTAGTATTTTTCCGATTTCATACTTGCATTTCTGCTATTTTCATGTTGTGGTCCACCATGGAAATAAGCCTAGGCATTTGGTACTCCTGATGCACCATAGTTTGGTGCGCTCTCAGCAATTATATTGCACCATCCTGGCATATGTGTGCCTAAAATATTATCAATCAACATTCTGTGATATAAGTTAAGTACATTCAGGCCTAGTGAGTATCTTAATGTATTTTTTCTTCTTGCTTTTGTAGAGAAAATACCCAACTTACTAATTGCGGGATAATTGATCTGTTAATTTTCCGTGAATTAATAAACATAATATGTGTGCAAACATTCTCTAAAGCCTTACATGTATGAACGCAAAATTTGTCTTACCTGAATTAACAACATGGCGATTTTTTTTTTTTAATTATTTATATTTTGTCAATCTTTGCTAATTTTCATCGGGTTTTTGTATAGTTTGAGGGAAAAAAGTCAAATCAGTACAATGATGACCAAAATGTCGTGATGATGTCCACCATGTGAAGGTAACATACTTGAAACTCCCAAGATAAACCATTTTGCATGCTCAAATTCAAAATTTTTCGTAGGGGGGGGGGTCCCTTTGGGCCGAGTTGGTCACATTTGGGCCACTGAAAAAGATTACGGACTTTTTTTGGGTCGCTTGGGTCTCTGACTGAGTTTGTAGCACTGCATTTATTAGGGAAGGGCGGCTTAAAAGTACTTGCTCCCCCCCCCCCCCCATTAATTTTAGGATTTGGCCTTTTCAGTAGGGCCTGTCAGGTTACCGGAAACCCATATATTTTTGTTAGGCCTTGTGTAACTTGGACATTTGTTGAAACATGTTGAAAATAGATGTTTTTTTCCCCGTTTACACATTACCTTTTTTGACGACAGTTGACATATTTTGTTATCTGGGCACAACCAGAGGCACTTGTTTTCAAATAAAATAGCCATTTTGAGTATATGTATTGATATTTGGGTGAAAATTTAAATCGAAATCTGCTTTTATAACATTTTGGTATTCAAGGTCGTTTCAGGATCAAATGAAGGTCAAATTTTATATATCTTTGGCATATCTCACCATCTGCCAAGTTTCATGAAGATTGGCCTTCTTCAGAAGATGATACCAAAATAATATATTCTTCAGTAAACAAAAATGGTCATTGGGCCTGATAATAATACATA
>OZ026619.1:69945519-69970519 GCA_964020975.1 Hermodice carunculata
TCCGTAATCTGGACACCTCTGTAATGTGGACATATTCCCCTAGTCCCGCATGTTTTAAAGTCATTTGCATCTAAGTTACACCTTCCTAATGAGGACACCTGTCTAAGGAGTACTAAGGGCACTTTTCGTAGTCCCACATTCAAATATTAAACCTGTCTAGTATAGTCCATTCGACGTTCCTATGCATTCAATACTCAACCTAGAAATGTTGCATCCTATGAACTTTTTTGCTGATTTGTGCTAATATTCGGTTCTTGAACAAATTCAGCTTGGTTGCCCTTACTACAACTTTAAGCAATTTGCGTAACTTGCATGAATTCAACAAGGGATCCAAAATACCTGAATCACATGAGTCAATTAAACAAGAGGGCTCTGTGACCAGCCCATGCTCAGCTGAACTAGACATTCATCACACTTGCAGCTCTGCGAACTTTGGAAAGGATCAAGGTCACCCATCCTCTGAGTAAGTCTGACCTTTATAGAAGAAAACTAACATGTGCAACATCAAGGTTCAAGTAGTTCTTAAGTTATAGTGAAGAGTAAAATTCGTGCATGTTGCACTGTAACCCCAGAAACGAGGTCAAATTCATTCATGTACTGTCTAAGCATGACCTTTATACCAAAACATTAACATGTACAGCATCTTGGTACTAACTCAAAACAGATCTCTAGTTATCAAGTAAACAGTAAATCTCGTGTCAGTCCTGTGAATTTGCATTAGAATGTCCATTGACTTACATAGTAATCAATAGGAATGCTGCATTGACCGATAAGGTCCCGAATTGAAAGTCCTTAAAAGTCAGGAATCCAAAGCAGTACCACCTAGTGAACAACTTTGTTTGACCCTTCCACAAGAATATATCCATCACATTTCAGCTTAATCTGAGTGACGGTTCTAAGTACAAGTGAAAAAGAGCAAAACCATACCAAAAAAATCATAAAAAATATGTACAATATCAAAGCAATTGGGTGAGCAGTTTCAGAAGAGAGGAGTGTTTAAGGTTTGCCCCAAAAGAGAACGAAATAAAATTCATAAAAAATCAAAAAATCAATAGAGCGTTACCATTTGAACAAACTTGGTACAGATCTACCCAAGGCACATCCCCAGCAAGTTTGAAGTAAATCCGGCCAAAATTACTTAAGTTATAGCCATTACAAGAAATTCCCATGTTAAACTTTTGTATTAAAACTTTTGTAACGATTTTTGAAAAAAAAAAAAAAAAAAAAAAAAAAAACTTTAAAAAAAAAAAAAAATCATTGGAACATGACCATTGGAACAAATCTGGTTGACACCCACCCAGAGTACATCCCCACCAAGTTTGAAGCAAATCTGGATGGCGGTTTTGGAGAAGATGTTGAAAATGTAAATTAGCATTAGTATGTCCATTGACTTACATAGTAATCAACAGGAAAGGTGCGTTAACCGAAAAGAGGCCGAATTGAAAAAAATCGTTAACCATCATGAATCTGTAGCATTTCCACATAGTGGACGACATTGTTTGACCCTTCTACAGGGAACATATCCTGCATGTTTAAGCTTAATCTGAGTCACGGGTCTGGCGAAGAAGTAGAAATAGCTATGACACACACACACACACACACACACACACACACACACACAAATAAAAATTAGAAAAAAAAATACAGGGCCACCTGGTGAACAAATTAAGAACAAGGAGTCCCTAGGTGTCTTCCTTTGTGACATCAAAGTAATTGGGTGAGCTGTTTCAGAGAAAATGTTTTAAGATTTGTCCAAAAAAAGAGCAAAAAAAATCATTAGAAATAAAAAAAAATCACTGGAGCATGACCATTTGAAACAAAAAAAAAAAAAAACTGGTAGAAACCCACCCAAGGTACATTGCCAGCAAGTTTGAAGTTAATCTGAATGACGGTTTTGGAAGAGAAGTTGAAAATGTGAATTAGCATTAGAATGCTCATTAACTTCCATAGTAATCAATAGGAAAGCTCCTTGACCAATAAGTACCCAAATTGAAAAAGATGAATCTGCAGCATTCCCACGTAGTGAACAACTTTGTTTGACCTTTCTACAAGGAACATATCCACCATGTTTCAGCTTAATCTCAATGACGGTTCTGGAGAAAAAAATGGCAAAAAATCGTAAAAAAATAGAAAAAATTGCAGCGCCACGTGGTGAACAAATTAAGAACTAGGAGTCCCAGGGAGTGTTCATGTGTGATATCAAAGCAATTGGGTGAGCTACTTCCAAGAAGAAGATTTTTTAAGATTAAGATGTGCATAAAAAAAACAAAAAAAATCATAAAAAATCCCCAAATCACTGGACCGTGACTACTTTGACAAACTTGGTAGATGCCTACCCAAGGCACATCCCCACCAAGTTTGAATAGGATCTGGCTGACAGTTTGGAGAAGAAGTTGAAAATGTGAATTATTGATGGACGACAGACCGACAGACGACGGACGATGAACGGAAGACCAAAAGATAAGCTCAGCTGACTGACAAGTCAGCTGAGCTAAAAAAAACTGTCTGAGGCTTCAAATTGGGCCCAAATATACTTCTATAGGGTCAAAGTGCAAGTTTACCTGAGTTGCCCACATAGAAACATTGAACAATTATTCTAATTTCCATAAATTCAAGATGGCGTCCAAAATATTGGGTCATAGGGGTAAAATTTTAAAACTGTCATAGACGCGTCAAACAAGGCTCAAATAAAGGAAAATGTAAAGGTGAGTAAAATGCACTTATTCTAATGTGATTGGGATGCAGAGGCCAATCAGATCGCTGGAATTATATGTCATATGAGACGGTGTGATTCTATGTTTAAGGTAGGTATATGTAATATAAATAACATGCAGATGTTCAATCCATTGATGTCAGAACACAGTTACAAAACCATGGGTTCATATGCTGAAAACATGAGAGGCATATGCATAAGTGACCATCGGACTACATTTCCAGGGTCATCTGATGTCATCAAATGGTGTATACTGCAAGCCTTGTCCTAACAAGAGGCACATGTCCATCAGTTTTTCAAACTAGACAGTGAAATATCTGGAGCTTTCTGTGATCTCTTGAACACAGAGTTATAGTGGACCAAAAGTCGATTTTGTGAAGTGACCCTGTGTCACCACAAATGTCAAATTAAGCATTGATGCATCTTGTGCAGGTCTTGCCATAGAATCAATAACAGAATCCTGCTGGCAAAACCCTTCTCTGATTCTATGGCCAGACCCATGAAAGGTGCATCAGTGTGTTATATAAAAATCTGACATACTTGCATGGATTTCATATGCAGGTGTCCAACATGGCTGATGCAGCTATTGATGATAGGAGGTGCCTCCTCCTAGCCTGCAGGAGATGTGGGCCATTCCAACAATTCAAAGTATGAGGAGTCTAGGAAGTGATTCAATGTGCAGCAGAGTGGCATGATGACGAGACCCACATTAGAATACAAGCTTTTTTGGTTGATCATGATGAGGCTGACATCACCATGGTCTCCAATGTCCTTGAAGCTGCTAACTCTGGCAAGGCCATAATCTGTGTGCATAGTGATGACACAGCCTCGTTTGTCCTACTGGTCTATTGGGTATATCGAGCGAAGCTTGAGTGAAAGGTGCAGATGGAACGCTGGAATGGGACAGTGCTGGACATCAATGCCACCTTTGCAGATCCAGAGCCAAAATATTTGCACCTTCTTGGCATGCATGCCCTTAGTTGGTGTGACACTACATCATACCCATTTGGGAAAGAAAAAATCAGTGCACTAAACACCTTGCTTGCTGGGGACTTCCAAGGCTTGGCTGATGTGATGGGAAGAGATAGGTGCTACGCAAGTTGATATGATGGAGATGGCAAAAACTTCTTCATTGCTCTGTATGGTCAGCCACCAAGGACACTAATAGAATCTGCCCACTTCACACTCTTCACAAAGAGGAACAAAAGCTCTAAAATCTTGGCCTTGCCTCCAACATCCAACAACCTGTACCTCCACATGCTGCGGGCCCATCTCCAGGTCATGCTATGGAAAGCAGCAGACCCCAAATCCCCACCTGACGAATCTGCTGAAATCACCCACTTTGGGTGAGAGATCCAGGATGGCATTCCTGCTCCTGTTATTGCCCTGCTCCACTGGAGCTGATTGATGTGATTCAGTGTCAGTGTAGGGCTCAGGGAAAGAAGTGCAGCATCGATATAGATATAGCAGATATAAATTGAAGTGTCAGTATAGGGGACGTGGCAACTCAGGGGGCAAGGTCAGATATCGGTCTAAAACAGGTATGTGTGTTATCCCTTGGTTTTGT
Source organism: Hermodice carunculata (assembly GCA_964020975.1). Lineage (NCBI taxonomy): Eukaryota > Metazoa > Annelida > Polychaeta > Eunicida > Amphinomidae > Hermodice > Hermodice carunculata. The sequence continues at coordinate 69,949,800 of OZ026619.1, forward strand.
TTGCTATATACACGACAGAACTGGAAACAGAACTGTTAGAGAGCAATAAAGGAGTAACACAGGAGGAGAAAAGATTCCAGGGTTTATTTTTGCTGATGACATTGTGCCAATGGCAGATACAGGTAGAGAGTTACAGGAACTTTTGAGGATAGCAGGTGACTATGGGGAAAAGTGGAGGTCAGAGTTTAGTGAGAAAAGAGTTAGGTCATGGTCTTGCAGCAGAAAAGAAGGCAGGAGGAGAGATGGATGGTAGGGAAGTTTAGGATACCAGAAAGTCATCAAGATTGAAGAAGGTGAGGAGAACGAATGTTTAGGGGTGAACATTAAGGTCACAGGACAGGGAATGATTAAGTACCATGTTGCAAAAATCAGACAGAATGTGAACACAGCAGAGGGTATGACAAAGGTCATGGCAGGGAACAGCTTCAATAGAGCATTTACATGAAAGGTGCTGTGGGAATGTGTAGCCATACCTGGGTTGTTTTATGGGTAAGATGTGATTTAGTAATTAGGAAAAAAGATGTGGATGGTGGAGAAGGCACAGAAACAGATGAGGAAATGGGTGCTTGGGGCACCACCATGTGTAGCAACAGAGGAGAGGCCGTGTTGGGAGAGTCGGGTTGGTTACCATGAGAGAGAGAATAGCTAAGGCTACGTTGGGATATTGGGGCTATCTGCAACTTGTAAATAAAGAAAGATGGTGTAGGAAGGTGTACATGGAGGCTGTTAATGAGACGACAAAGTGGGTTCACAAAAAAGACAAGTTAGCTGAGAAATATGAGTTTAAAGGGCCATATAAGATTTAAGTGGTGTGGAAATTGTATATAGGAAAGGTGACTGAAGAGAAACGTGGAGCAGTGGAAAGGAAGGGTTGAGGAAAAGAGCACACTTAAAGCATATACAGCTGTAGACAAGTCAGTGAAAACTAAATGTTGGGATGGTAGCAAGGGTCTTAGACTGTTGTTTCAGGGCAGCACAGGAGTGGTCAATATGGAAAAGAGGAAACAGAAGTGGAAGAATGAGAGTGACAGGAAGTGTAAAGTGTGTAGGGAGGACGAGGATGAGCCCATTGATCATATGATACCATGGTGTACAGGTTATAGAGCACTTACAGACAGGCTGTTTGTTCGGTGGAGAGCAGGAGATGGGCAGTGTAAAAGCTTAGAGCAAGCAAGGGACATGGCAGAGAATGATAGGTTAGCATTGATACTAGGATTTTAGGGTGATTTGCCACATGGCAGAGCAGGTTAAGAGTCAGTCCAAGTCTTCATGGTGTAGTGCTGGGAGAGTAGGAATAATATCTTAGGCTTAGTCACCAAAGAGAATAGAGAACCAAGTTAGAGGGGAAGGAGAAGGTAGCCCTTATTAGGGCTCCCGTGACCCTGCTTGGTGGCAACATCAGCAGGGGCTGTGGACCCCTGCTGAGCACACAGTTGCGACAGTGAGATAGAATTAAGTGTTTGTTTTTTAATTTCATAATTAATTATTTGATAAAGGCAACCTGACTAGCTTGTCAGGACCACGGCAAATGAGCAGAGTGCCACAGAGTATTATCATTATCACTGAGGCTTGTGGCTGCCACAAATATATCATCTTGCATGCACATCATTCTGTAATTGCTCTGGAAAGGAAAGCTGTTGCAATCCTTACACCAAGAGAGGAGAAGCTCAAGCTGGAAATGTGGATGATGTTGAGATGGAGGATGTTGAGGAAGATGGTGAGGAGGAGGACAATTCTAAAAAGGATGTAGATGAGGCGAGTGAAATCCAAAGGAGGTTGAGGTTGGTTTTGCTGATTATGGTTTCTTGAATGATGAGTGGCAGTAGCTTAAGTACGAAGATTGTTAGGCAGTAGCAATAATATTAAGATTGTTAGGCAGCATCTAAATAGCATGGACCTTACAGTTAGAACATGTTGGATTGTATGGAACTATATTCTGTCAGTGATTATTGATATCAACATTTTGATAATCTTACAATGAATTTCTTATTTGATTTACTTACTTCAAAATTGTACTTGAAGTGAATCATGAATGGCCATGGCAATATGTTGGTTTCACAGACATTTTCAAAGACATTAAAGCGAATACTCCTCAGTATCTTTGCCCTATACACTTGTGATATATAAAAAATGTGTAACAGATGTGATTATATGTTTCAGGTAAAACATTGATGTTTTCCACATGAACAAATGTTCAGAGGTTTTATGCAATTATGCATTTCTATGCATTAATTAACTTAAATATTATACAGTGGGCATTTTCTTATTGTCCAATAATTGGGTCAATGTGACCTTGACCTAGTCTACAGCACCTCCTGACCTGAATATTATCATTGACCTTGAATGGAAAAATTTACAATAAAAACGGATTTCATTCACCCTAAAACTCTTTACACGAGATGTACTATATCATTTATTCATTAATTGTCCATGGATATGTTTAATTTGATGACCTTGACCTTGAATTTAAAACATAACATCAGAAATAGATTCTACACACACACCCAAAAATCCCTATAGAAGGCTTTGCACATCATTCTAGGACAAATCCTTCATAGGAGAAATTGTTAAAATGGTGACAGGCGGCCATCTTGTTTTTATGCAAATTACCAGAGTTGCCCAACATTGCTGTCTGGGCAACAAAGCTGAATTTGTTGTGGGACCCCATCTGCATATGAATTAATAAAAAACTTCATAGGATAGAACATTTCTAGATCCCGAAAATGACAAATGGACTAGTACGGACACAACATATAACAAAATTGCCACTCATCATAAAACCCCTTGTTCTCAACTCAATTCTCAAATGTCAGTCACAAGCTGACATTAGCATATTTTAGTTTGACTGAAGCTTCCCCTAGTCAGTGAACCAAGTAGGTTGTAGAGAATGTGAAAGAAAACATTCTGTTTTTAGTCCACGATCAAAATGGATTAATTCTTCAGTTGAGTTGGGCTACCACAGTTGCTCGGTCAATCAAAGCAAACAAAATGGATAATTCGTAATTCTTAAACAAAAGTAATCAATGCAAATGCATGTAAACTATTGTGTGATGTACATGTTTATAACATGGACTGCACGAAAGGAGAGTTGAAAAGCATCATAGTCATATATACGTTCATTTCTGAACTTCTGCCCATTTTCTGTATATCTTTTGTATTTTTATAATTTTTTAAATAAATCTGTATGTTAAAACATTGTGTCCGTTTACACTATGATGAATGAAAGGGTTAATTATCATGCATGTGCATATGTATATGCTTACACGCACACAGAAACAGATGTAAATTTATACATGGGCATGTATATGTTCATTTTACCTAGAGGCTGCACAAATTTAGCCAATGCCTAATATAGACACCTGTCAATTGTGGACACTTTTGCTCAGTCCCAATGGTGTCTGCAATGGAAAGGTTTTACTGTATATATATATATATATATATATATATATATATATATATATATATATATATATATATATATATATATATATATATATATAATCCAATTTATTGCAATACCTAAGTACAGTAAAATATACTTGAGACCTATCAAGGTCTCTCCATACAGAGGAAACCAATATTCCAACCACCTTATTGCAGTCTCGTCTCTGTTTGCTGATTCTAACATTTTGTGTTCTGTATTAGGACCACTTTTCTTTAGAGATTCGCTGTTTTCAGACGGGGGGGGGGGGCAATGAAAAGGTTTTTACTCTACATGTTTCACCAAATTTGACAATCTGTTTACATAGCTAGCTAGTAGTTATTTGGCTCATATAAGTCCTGATATAGTCTGAATACTTGGGTTACATTCCCAAATACATGTAAAACATTTCAGAGGTGAAGGGGATTCAAAGTGTGTTCACCTTGCCCTTAGATTTTCATTGTCCACAATGAAAATAACAGTGTTATCCCTAAGACGGTGTTTAGGTACACATTTGTGCAAAGGAAATAAAATAGAAATGAAACTGTGACAAGACATTCGCTTATTTGCATAAACACGTGACATTTTGCATCGGGTGGCAATCTAAATATTTAGTTGGTGATGCTGCCAGTGCATTCACGTTTCAGGAATACTTGATTTTTTTATGTAAACTCTTAGAATGAATGTGTTTCAACTTATGAGCTTTGAATTGAATCTTAAGGCAGTAAGGGCCACATAGTCCCTTTGACCTTCCTCTTGCCCTGCATAAGTTAATGGTTTAAAAGGCTATCCTAAAACAATGAAGCACACTTATTTTGGCATATAAAGTTGCCAATGTGAACATAAATATACGGCGAGCTTTATGGCCTGCATGGCATAGCAGATGAAGATCCTACGGAATACTTGCTCATCAGTTTGAAGAGCGGAACATACCAAACGGTAATGCTTTTCTGACCTGTTACAGTAAGACATATGTACACATTTTCAAATGGAATAGTGTGTATATGGTGCTTATTCTTGTTTTGGTGTTATTTATTATTATTATTATTATTATTATTATTATTATTATTATTATTATTATTATTATTATTATTATTATTATTATTATTATTATTATTATTATTATTATTATTATCATTATCATTATCATTATTATTATTATTATTATCATTATCATTATCATTATCATTATCACTATCATTTCATTTTTTTTTAAATTTCATTTGTGTGTGTAAGCTCTGATTATTTTGTTTTAGTTCTTACGTTTTGTCTGTTTATTGTTGCTTTTTAACTTAGTGGGCTTAAAAGCACTGATACTGCGTAAATGTGATACCATTAATTAAACCTTATATGTATATAGAACGGGGATGAGGTGAAATTGTTGCCAATGAAACCAACAACACATTATTGAAGAAAGTTAACATGAAAACACGGTTTTACTTTTCAACCTTTATGTGGACTTACACAACTTATTCAATGAAGACGCCAATGAGGATTTCCCCCGATGGGGCAAGATGAGGAAGGGAAGAGGGAAATATATTGTCACCACAAAAGAGTTGACAGCAGATTCAACATGGCACTTCTCTTTATTGTATAGTAGAGTGAAATAAATATTATCATCTGTCAGGGAATTAACCGTTCCATAAGACAGCTCTGTCCAGCACACAAAAGAAGTCTGCTCTTATTTGCAACCGCATAATTTCTATTAAAAGCTGTCCAATGACAAGATATATGTTGGAGCTAGGCCGCACCGGGTACGACGGATCAACCTTTAGTTCCAATAATGTATGCATCTGAAGGACCGACGGGAGCTGTATTCCAGGGGAAGCTGGTAACTCGTCCTCATTTTGAAGCACAATGGGTTAAAGCAGCACACTGACATATTAGCGATTTGTCTAATTGTCTAACCTGTTGGGACCTATTGCATGTCATATCCGCATGTTATAAGCAGTTACGTAGCTTGCATTCTTCTGTGCATAGCTCACCAAATTGATGTAGCTTTACCACCAGACCAGCAATACGATAGCCTGCATACGGTCATATCTGTCTTCTGCCTGATCTATAAAAAACAGCTCCTTTAACAGGCAAGGACCAGTTTCTATGAGCATTGAAAGCCCTTGTTCGTTGATATAATGGAGGCTTGGTGAATATAGCCACGTCAAGCTGTGGATGCACCAGTTATTAAGGGCACAATTCTTGCAGATGGAAATTGATGTATGTCCAGCTTTATTATTTTTTTTTTCATAAGATAGCAGTCAGTAAGGTTATTTGAGCACAGTTGGACATGCGTCACTACTAAGGCATGATAGACGCACAATATAGTTCTCATAAGATCCAAGAACGCAACTATTGTGAAATAATATTATAGCCATCAACAAGTTATTTTCTTGTTGATTCATATCTCATACACCATCAGTCATATATGTCACGCGTGTAACATATCAAAACACATACAGCACCTTGTCATTCAGCAGATCTGGAACTTTGTCCGCAAAATTATCGGGGCCAGCTATGATTATCTATGTGTTGAGACATTCGAAAACTTCTCAATTCTAAAACCATTTAAAGTGTTTGAAACAGTCCTTTGCTAAAACAAAATGGCTGAATGCATCATAAATTAGACACGTGGAAGGAACTGCTATTTTGCATAGTATAAACATTACAGTTACATCAATTTGAAAATGATATTTTATACTAAGTGCCTTTGGTAATTTGATAATATGAATCATTTTCGACAATGTTGTAGACATCGACGTTGAACTCTCTGTAAAGCATTGGTGTTGACTTTATGTTAGGTAGCGCTATATAGCATTTATACCAACAAATTGGGGATGGTGTTACATTTAATGTGACCCGAGAAGCACTTCCGGTTGAATTGAAATTTATGTGGAAGCAGCGTACATTAGTCGGTAGAGCAGACGAACAAGAGGGTAGGTGCTCAAGGCTAAAAGTCCAAACTAGCAGCACCAATACTGGCAACCCGCAAAAAGAAGCTAATTTGCTATGGGTAAAAAATTAGTCTATTGATAAGTACCGATTTTATTCCTTTTGAATATTACCGGGCATGCAACATTTAGTCATGAAAGCTAAACTTCATTCAGAAGATGAACGCACACATAGGTCTTTGCGTAAAGCAACGTTTGGGTAAGTTGTTTTATCGCTCCTGCAAAGCATTATCGCAAACCTGGAGCTGAGGAATATGACGCATTTTCTGTTGTGCACATGTGAATATTTTTTAATCATTCACATTGCTAAACAAAAATTGGTTGTTTATAAATCAACAACAGTGGAGTATAGCATCGGAAACCAACTTGTTTGCTCGGAATTATCATTCGATTGGCTCATTTTTATCGATATCAGTTTTTGTTTGTTTGTTTTTTTCTTTTTTTGTGTTTGCTTTTTTTTTTTTTTTTTTTTTGTATTTTTTGTTTCGCTTTTGTTTTTTGTTTTTTCTTGGTTTGCTTGTTTGTGTTTTAATGGGGTCCGACGTTCCTTGTATGTCCACAACAATAAACCACAATTAAGAATTATACTTCAACGAGAAGAATTGTTATACCGTCAGCCACTATTCAATCGATTAATATACATCATCTAAAAATTGAACATATTCTGACGCATAGAAGGTCTTGGCGTATAGGATCATGTACAAACATGTTCAAACGCCGTGTTGTCAAATGTATCCGTTGTGAGACAGTCAAACAGTTGACTGTGATAACTGCTCGACATCAAAATATCGGGTGGTGTTGGTAAAAATATCTTCCTTTTTCCCCAAAACCATATTCTGCCCCGTCAGAAAATTTACCATTGTGTATCTCATATTTAATGGCATGAATACACTTGTCCTGCTTAACAAAGCGGGTTCCGCATTTTCTTTATTCCGCTTCGGAAAAAAGGGTTACGACTACACGGAACTTGGTCTGTTTAGGTTCTCATTCATCAACCTTAAATTGACCTTTGTAATGAACATAGCTTTATGGTCAGAAATTGATGTTTCTGCATCCAGTCTGTCTGTCTTTCCGTGTATGTATGTATGTATGTATGTATGTATGTATGTATGTGTGTATGTATGTATGTGTGTATGTTTGTATGTATGTATGTATGTATGTATGTATGTATGTATGTATGTATACATGTATGTATGTATGTGTGCGTGTATGTATGTATGTATGTACGTATGTACGTATATACGTATGTATGTGTGTATGTATGTATGTATGTATGTATGCATTCTGGCATATTGTATTTTTGATCTAAATGCCATTATATTATATAATATGTCTTAAGGTGTCTGCTCTTAATTATGGTTCATATAACAGAGTAGTACAAAAATGCCGACTGTGTCTCTTTTTTTGGACACAAGTCGATCGGTGTATACATTTTTAGTTTTGTCAATATGTGTAGTTTCTTTGAATGTAACAATAAAGATTCTAAGATTAATTTGTAAAATTCGAGGGGGCATTTTATTAAAGGGGTCTGATTTACACTTTGAGAAAGGATCACAACAAAACTTTTCGCATAAAAAGCTTGAGATCAACGGTCATGTAAAGACAATAGTATATCTTAGGTAACCATTTTTTCTGTTAAAAGGATGTATTTTATGGTATTGAATTTTGAAGGATCTGCAATTTACATTGATTATTTTTTGCACTTTGGAGCTCAATAAGTAGCATTTGAAATTGGAATATCGCAAAACAAAATAATGGCCACCTAAGTTATATTCTTGTCTTTACATTGTCGTTAATTTCTTATGAATTCATTCATCCAGTTTTGAGTGAGGCTGTCTCAAAATTACCAAGGCTTGTAAGAAATTGTTTTTTGAGATATTCACTACCAAAAGTAACCAAGGAAGTTTGCTGACTTTAATTACTCACAAATGACATCTGTTCAGGCCATTGAGAAGGATGAATAGATGCTAATCTCTTAAACGCTGTCAAAACTTTGACCTATACACTTTAAAACAATGTGGTGGTTCTAATCAGCCACCTGTGAAATAATCCGCTCACCTGTAAAAACACATCCAGTGAGGCTTAGACTGTTCATGGGTATCCATACATCACCATTATTGACCACATCTAACAGCTAATTAACTGATTGACTCCATGAAGCTTGCACTGACAGAGGGACACTTTTTCATCTTAAAGTTTTGCATAGAAGTAAACATGTTACAGTGAAACTATTTGGCATTGATAAAGATTGGCATTTCACCATCCCAAATGTTACAAAAGCTCAATTTCACTGACTTGAAGGTCTCAGGTATGCCCAGACAACCTAAATGCTTATACAATGTGTACCTTTTATAGATCTTTTATCCATTCCATTTGATCAATATTAGATTTCAAAATGTAAACAATCTGACATGCGTTTTTACACATAAACTAGGCAACAGAAGTAACTTTCCATCTCTCCCAGAGTCTATTTTGTGCACTACATTTTTAAATAAATCACCAAAATTATGGTTAAGAAAGTGTGACATAACATTTTCTCCAATGGACCTCTGAATTTTGAAAGAACTGGCGTCCATGCTAGGCTTCAATTTTACTCGATGGAAGTCAAAATCTTCTCTCTCTCTCTCTCTCTCTCTCTCTCTCTCTCTCTCTCTCTCTCTCTCTCTCTCTCTCTCTCTCTCTCTCTCTCTCTCTCTCTCTCTCTCTCTCTCTCTCTCTCTCTCTCTCTCTCTCTCTCTCTCTCTCTCTCTCTCTCTCTCTCTCTCTCTCTCTCTCTCTCTCTCTCTCTCTCTCATAACATATGGAACAAGGACGTACCTAGTTTACCCTATTATCCTACTCCATATTCCATGTTCGGAACGAGTGGGACTCCAACCTGCAACCTTTGGCACCAGTCGCCTAGCTGAAATGGGAAACGCACATATCCACTCGACCAAATCCCCATTCCTAAAAAGAATGGTTCAATGGAGGCAGTTACGTGCGAGTGCCATATCAACACGGTAATGCAGTATATTTACTGAGTCGGCATTTATTTCCAGAATCGGGGACTTAAATCCACCAGCATTAAGGAAGTGCCGAAAATATATATTTCATGTTCGGAACGAGTGGGACTCGAACCTGCAACCTTTGGCACCAGTCGCCTAGCTGAAATGGGAAACGCACATATCCACTCGACCAAATCCCCATTCCTAAAAAGAATGGTTCAATGGAGGTAGTTATGTGCGAGTGCCATATCAACACGGTAATGCAGTATATTTACTGAGTCGGCATTTATTTCCAGAATCGGGGACTTAAATCCACCAGCATTAAGGAAATGCCGAAAATATATATTTCATGTTCGGAACGAGTGGGACTCGAACCTGCAACCTTTGGCACCAGTCGCCTAGCAGATGTACCTTTACATTTATTGTCAACCAGTAGGTCGAGGGAGTGTTGAAGCTGGTGTGTGAGCCAATTTGTGCTGGTTGAGATAGAGATATACAAGTGAATAAATAGCGACTTAAACATGATGTGCATGCTTAAGCCCAGCTCCGGTAGAACTAGAGTCAAAGTAAATATCAGTCAGTTGTGCAGTGAAACAACCCATGGATCGCCACATGAGATCTTAGTGCCTGGATAAGACACTCAATCACTGGGAACACACTCAGTCTATGTTCGGTGCGGGAGTGGTAACCTCAGGATGATAGCCAACCAGCAGTGAAGCCACTCTAAAATATGGACACACAGATTTCTCATTGACTGCAAACAACTGAGCAGTCATTTTCAGTACAACAATAGAAAAACGTACGGCCAAGAAATAGGTGTCATACATTTCAGACACAAATCTTCTAAAAAAGGAGTCCTTTTAAAAGTGGGAGAGGTAAGTTTTCTGTGAGGTTAGACATTTAGAGTTTATCCTGTGCACAATTAGGTATATATCCTTGGCTGTATGGATCCCCGTCGAGCCTATCCTCCTTCGACCATTAAGGTTTCTGGAAGATACAGGCTCGAGGGGGATCCATGCAGGCAAGGGTACTGTATTGGGCATAGGATAATTTATGTATCCCAAATACCAGAATCCATAATATGGTTCTTCAAGTTTTGTCAGCAAAAATCTCCAGCTGCCTCTCCTCTCGAGTAGCCATTGCTGGTCTGTGAAGGCCAGTGAGGCTGGTTTTCGGAGTAACAGAAAAGGAGCCTTGTTATTTGCCAATTAAGAAATGACGAATATGCTGACTTCCGATGCTATTTGAAATAGGAGGCTGTATCTTCCTTTGGGGTATACTGAATGTTGCCAGGGTAACATTCCTCCAGCATGCTAATTGGATAGTTTCAGTACACTCCCTCATTTTGATATGGTTGCGTCGATCTGAACACATTGTATGCTAGAAGACTAAAATGCAGTATGAAAGCAATTTAATACTATATTAAGATATTGTGTGGAATGTATATATTTGCAACTTAAAGACACAACGTGGCATGAAAGCAATATCTTCCTACTTAAGACTTTCGCAATCTAGCTACCGATTCTGTGTACCGACACAGAATATGGCTTACATAACTGGTTCAAAGTTATGATGTTGTTTCTTTCTTTCTTTCTTTCTTTCTTTCTTTCTTTCTTTCTTTCTTTCTTTCTTTCTTTCTTTCTTTCTTTCTTTCTTTCTTTCTTTCTTTCTTTCTTTCTATCTTACTTTCTTTCTTTTTTCTGTTTCTTTCTTTCTTTCTTTCTATCTTACTTTCTTTCTTTCTTTTTTCTGTTTCTTTCTTTCTTTCTTTCTTTCATTCCTTTTTCCTTTCTTTCTTCCTTCCTTCCTATATGTCTCCAACTACAGGAACGTACCAAGAGAACTGCCTGGCATCTTATAACTGTACTTCTGGATGCTGTTAAAATGTAGTTGTTTCGAACAATATTTTCACTGAATCATATTCAGATTCACTATTCATGTCTGCGTGATGACCCACTGGCGTTGCCGTCGTGCCTATGGTACAGCATCATACAGTATCATTGTGCGATCCTGTTAGGCAGAATCGGCAAGTGGGTTTCCAAAGGTCCGTATTAGCACATGATGTTTTCTTCTGTATCCGTGAATTACATAGCCCCCTCTCCATAATGCAGCCGACTTGTACCTCACTATCGAAAGGAGTAGGAGAGCACAATTCCTACTCGCAAGAAAAAAAAAAGAAACAGCTAACAACTTGGACATTACAATTATGTTCAGGTGCCAACCAGGACAAGGAGCAACACAGTTTCTTTTTTTTTTTTTTTTTTTTTTTTTTTGAATTTAATTTTATTTTATTTTATTTGTGTGTGCTGCTGATTTTTTTTCAGAAAGTTGATAAATCACACCGTCTGCATGGATTTAAAGAACATGTTGATACCCGGAATCGTTTTGGCCTTTGCATTTCTGCCAAAACAAATTCACAGCAGCCTGCCCTGGCGAGATTATCACCAGATTAGATGTGGTGCTTCATTCGTGTGTATAATTAGAATCAAATTGAGGGAAATATATTTTCTACAGCACATTTAAATCACAGTCTTTAGTCCAAGGGTAATCAGCGAGGTATCTGTAAAGGGACTTATCTGATTTTGAGCAAATGTCTATCAGGCGGAGAAATTTCAAATAAGAATGGGTCAGATCTTTCCAGGGCCAACCAATTAACAGCAACGAGCACATTTAATGCAGACTGCTTCATTTCCATTTCTTGCATTGCAGCTTTAACTAAAAAGCTGTATGCAAAGGCTGTCGGTAGGGCAACACAAGAGATTCATTTTTACTGGTTGATGCAATTTGACACAAACACTAGGGCCATGCCGATTATATTTAGTGAGACAGTGCCAGTTTTCCCAGTCAACATATTTATGCACTCTGAAACATGGGTTTTTATGAGTGTTAATACAGCGCGAGTAATGACAAGAAAAGTTGTTCAGTCAATCCCGTGAATATGAAAACATGACACGACAAGGTTTAATGAAGGTCCAGTTGTGCTGTTCTACCAGAAACAGTAATTTTACGTTTTCATTATTCCGTTGGGCATGAAAAGCTCCTCAGATTGATCATGTGGAATATGTGTCGAAACTAAATCCCAGCACTCGATTCCTATTCCCCGCAGAGAAACCAGATTCACTGACAAATAAGACGAGTTGTTGACAAGACATGTCGTGTGTGTGCAAGACAACGGGAATGAGGCGAAGGCTACTATATGATCACAGATCTATATGGACATACTGAGAGGAGAGGGTTAAGAATAAAACCTAATGATGCCTCCAATTAATAAGGGGGATCACAGAGGTCCTGTGCGTGATATAAATATTGGCTTTGTTATTACCTACCCCATGCCTGCCAGTAAATAAGCTGAGCCCATAGCTGATCAGAGTCAATTAATTGGACTTGCGTCAACACTGAGTTACCCGGGACAGTGGCTCCCGCTTAATTAAGGAACTCATTGCGAAGCTGCGACCGGGTGCTTTAACCTCTCTGCGAATTACCGGTCCCTGGCTCTGAATGCTTGGCTGGAGAAGAAGTCAAGTATATTCAAGATTAAAAGCAGGAAAGTGGAGCCGAGGAATATGCACATAAGCTCTGCTAACGTGTACACTGGAGATCTAACTAATAGAAAATTCACGACAAGGGATTGTACGTGGGACGAGGCGGCCACATGTAATGTATTAGCCACAAACCAGTATTTCGGGTTAATTGTTGAATGTTACTGTTGCTTCAAAACAAGACAGAGTCCCAATTTCCCCGCATTGATAAATGCAAATTGCCTCTGAAGCCTCACTTAGTTTCTTTCCTATAGATGTCAGTTCCCAAATGAATATTTTAGTTGGCTATGATTGGGCTTTAAATACATAAAATAAACAAATTTTCGTCGACTTGACGAAGTGATCATTGTGCCGTGAACTACCAATTCATACCCATCTAAACAGAAACTACGCTAAGCTAGCATATGTCAGATAATAACGAGCACAATGTTTGCATACCGACAGAAAGGCATAAAGCAACTTAACAGAGCCGTAAACCCATTGCTTGTTAAAATTACTATTCATGAGGTAAAATAAGGTGGCCGTTGTCAGTGGGTGAGGACCAAGTAATTTACATATGAAGCAAGCAATCCACTCATAAAGGTCGACACATGTATGATGGGAAACGTTGTCTGACCAACATGGCGCAGCTCAAATCAGGACACGAGCATTTAGAATATGGTAACCTTCAGCATTCTTATAATATACCTTTAATCGCCCGTAAAATTCCCTACGGTATTACTGGTCTGGTAAAGTTTGTTGTTTCTTTAGCTTCACGTTGAAATGCACGCGATGGAAGTAAGTATTAGGAGTTGTAGAATTCTTCATTGTGGAGTCAATAGGATTAACCTTAGATATTTGGCGGTAACGATCAAGTAATTTGGTAATTAGGAAAACTGGACTTTACAGTAGGTTCCATGATGTGCTCATTTGACGTTTTGGGATACTATTAAATGAAGCGCCCTGCTATCCATGTCACGGGGCAACTTGTTAATCAGCGCCAGTTTTTTTTTTTTTTTTTTTTTTAATAATACTTTTAACATATATGGGGAACATGAAGCCTGGTTTTACGCACTCCTTGTGTACCTCCACTCTTGGCCAATTTCCCGAGACATCCGCTGCAAGATAAACTATGCTTTCTTTTTGTAGTGCAGCTAAAATTGCTAGTGGCTCAGCAGGTTTTCAGTGTCAGGCTTAGTCTGAGTCAACTACTTTCCTCGATGCGCTTTTCTTACGCTCGTACCGCGTAGAGGAAAGATGTTTGCCTATACCATTTTTCTGGTCCTGCAACTGCAGGCATGCTGGTACTTAAACGAAGGTTCGCTTTACAGAGACTATGAATGTATCGCTGTTGTGTTCATTCAAAACACATCAACTTCTGTCGAAATTTGCGATGAATGAGTTAGTCAGCACAATGAACGTTAAACCTGTACATGTAAGTACCGGAGAGTTGGGGAGGAGAGATATGCGCGCCCGACTATAGTACATTCATAATTGTGCGGCATACCATTATTATATACATTTGACTTTCACTTTAACGACTATCAGACAATTAAAATACTTTTCAAGTGTTCGGCACCTTAATGCTACGTGAATAAACACACGACAAGAAAACTGATTGAGCGAAATTAAATCATGGCAAAATATTTTCACCTTGACCAGACCTTAAAAACAGGGAGAATATTTAATGAAACGAAATACATATGACAAGATCAGAGGTAGATAAATATGACGTCAGTTTGTTTTTTTTCCTGCATGTGCACTTATGAATTGATCGAGACGTTCCTAGGAACATACAGGAGACGCTTTGTTCAAAGGATATACACTGGTGGGAATCTGCTTCGTGGACATAAAAGATGTTCATTTACCTTGTGGTGCTGTATAAAGTAAAATGGTTGAAATATTTCGTGTATTTAAATTTCATAATAAATCACGGAGCGAAACATATGTAAGGTAGAGCAATCCAACCGTGCATGCGGCGGAACATCTCAAATTGTATGAACGCAAACGTCTGAACTTACAATCAAACTACACTTACTTACTTGAATCTGTGACCACCTGTCCCAAATCTCTTCCGGAAATAAAATGTCTTTGTGGTAATTAGTCGCACACACACACACACACACACACACACACACACACACACACACACACACACACACACACACACACACACACATACATACATACATACATACATACATACATATATATATATATATATATATATATATATATATATATATATGTGTGTGTGTGTGTGTGTGTGTGTGTGTGTGTGTGTGTGTGTGTTTCACGTGAACATGCTACTTCATAGGCATACTGGTTACCCCTAAATGTCGCATCGGGATGTAATTGCCTAACATGTGTAATATTTTCTTGCCGAAGAAATTAGTGACTGTGAGATGTGTTACGTTGCGACATAAAAGGTCACAGAGGATTATCACCATCTGCCCACGCAAACATGCGGAACAACAAAACCAATGGAAAACTAGGCAAGTGAAAATAAATTCCTGACGCTGATACATAATATGTGGGTTGGCTGTACCATCAATTTCATTGTCATATATGATACTTGTATTTTCTTTGCATGAGCAAAATTAGAGAATGCAACCCGACTCAAACTGACTCATTTCGCTGCTCTTATAAAAACTCTGGACAGTGTAACATTGCGCATTGTCATCTGCTGCTTTTTATATATCTGGTTAGTGGTGGTATTAGAATCAGTCTCTTTTAATCTCTTTAGACCGCGGTACGTGTATAGCAGTATGAAGGAAATTCCTTCTATCTATCATGACACTTTAGTGATAACAGTTTTTTTTTCAAGGTTGAATAATGTAATTACTGAAGTCCAAACTTTCGAATTGCTGCATAATATACACCACAGAGAAAAATACCGACGACAGAAGCAATAAAATTGAAAACTGAGTGGAGAACATTACTGATTAAGAAATGTGCGGATTGTAAAACATGACCATATGACCTGCACTGGGCTACATTGGCGTGCTAATGAAGATAAGATGGACAATAAATCTGTTCACCTTTAGATAATCCGCTTTGTGGGCTCTTCTCTGGTGGGGATAATGGACACCGGTTTTTCCATGTACCTCAGACGAGGAGGAAAAGGATAAGCAAGAAAAGACAAGTTGATAACGATAGAACAGAGTGGTTATACATATGTCGCAATGAGGTATAAGAACAAAGATACCCCGCTTTGGACAAGGCATGCATGATTCACCAGTAACTCCTGAAAATGATTGTATCCTGACCAGGAATTGGGAAAATGAAACCCTCACCTCCTCTTGGATAATAAGTTTAAAAGGCCGAAAATCCTTGCTCATAATCGCCAAGAAATTGCACATGCACATTAGTAAAATAACACAGCTATGCTGTCTGTATAATGATTCGGACTCAAGCTACAGCCAAATATCGTGCGTGTGCAATGTTCCACAGTCGTTGTTCTGTTATGCATGAATTCATTAAAGTGTAAGGACGAAGTCCATTCAATTTGATCTACTGCGTGGCATTGAGGTGAGCAGCCTTCCATCAGCCAATATTGGATCGTACAGTGGCAGCCAACGTCGCCCTGTTTGTGGCCAACACTGTACCACTGTTTATAGCTTATTAGACGAAGCTCTTAGATCGGGTGCATTATGTTATGACGAACACCACTACAATGTCATAACAGGGGACCACACCGCCTGGAGACGCGTGCATGTGCAAAGTGATTAGTTCCCACCACTACAGGACAACATGGATGCAACTTCGCTCCTCTTTTTGTCTCTGAACGGCGTAGTGTGGTGGCTTCACTGTCGAGCTCAGAGACCGCTCGAGTACCATGTAGTTGAAGAGCGCCCTATAGGCGCGGTCATAGGGAACATTTTTACGGACTCTGGACTTCGTGCCAGTTACTCTGCCTCCGTGCTTAATTCGCTTACTTTCAGTTTCGTTTCAAAGACTTCACAATACTATGACTACTTGGCCATTGACGAAAGGAGTGGAATTTTGCGAACTACCAAAAGGTTAGACAGAGACAATTTATGTCCCCGCGCTGTGAGGTGTATGATACCTCTGGATATCGCGTTAAGACCACTTAAATATTTTCAAGTGATCAAGGTAAAAGTGTTTGTGTCCGATATTAATGACAACTGGCCATCCTTTCCTGAAGAGTTTGTGCAAGTGACAGTGGCAGAAAATCACGACCTCGGAACCCTTTCTGTCATTCCTGAAGCTACCGACCCCGACAGTGCTGAGAACGGTATTCAGGGGTACAGACTCGTGGATGCCTCCAGACACTTTGAGATAGATACTGGAAGTATAGAGGAGATCCATGGAATTCAGTTAAAGTTAGTTGAGAGATTAGACAGGGAAGAGGTCGTCACTCATCAGTTCAATGTGATCGCTTTTGACGGTGGGACACCAAGTAGGTCTGGGTCAGTCTTAGTCAAGATCACAGTCACGGACGTCAATGATAACGTGCCGATATTTAAAAACAAGACTTATAATGTCCGTGTATTTGAAAACGCTACTCTGTATCACCCGGTGGTGCAAGTGAAAGCGTTTGATGCTGACTCCGGGGAAAATGGGCGGGTTACTTATCAGTTGTCCAAGCAGTCCTTGGCGGAACATGGAGATATGTTCGGTATCGACGATAACACAGGGACCGTGTACCTGAAAGGTAGGTTGAATTACCAGACTCAATCTTCTTACCAGATGTCTGTGATTGCCAGAGATAATGGACCCAATCCCTTGCCGGCCGGTGCAAAATTGACCATCATTGTTGTCGATATTAATGATCACCCGCCAGAAATAAAAGTGCGCTCCCTGACAACTAACAGCCGGGTGACGATCAAGGAGAATGCCGCTATAGATTCTTTTGTTGCACATATATCGGTGTCGGATCCGGATGGGGGACAGAATGGATTATTTGATTGTGTTTTATTGCAAAAGCAGTTCACTTTACAGATAATGTATAGAACAGAGTATAAGGTATTGACGGCCGCGCAGCTTGACCGGGAGGCCAGAAGCCAATACAGGCTCGTAGTGCAATGTACTGACCATGGCAGTCCGAGGCTGTCGTCCCGGACACAGATCATTGTTGATGTCGAAGACGAAAACGATAACTCCCCCATATTTTCGCAACCAAGTTACTTTATTAAAGTACAAGAAAACAATAAGAGAGGAGCGTTCCTGGTCAAAATCAACGCTACTGATAAAGACACAGGAATTAATGCACATATCTCTTTTGCCTTGCAAGACGATAGGGAAAACCGGGTGCGTCTTAACGCTCGTACTGGCCTTTTGACATCAAACAGTGTTTTTGACAGGGAGAGAATGCAAGATATGGAGGTGATAGTAACAGCACGGGACCACGGGGTGCCCCCTTTAACAGCCACGTGCACGGTTCTTCTAACAGTTCTTGATGTCAATGATTGCAGGCCACGGTTTACGCAAGCAAGCTTCGGCTTTCACGTGGTTCGTGGCAAAGCAGCTGGTATTGAAGTTGGGAGAGTATTCGCTACTGACCCTGATTCTAATGATTTCAACAAATTTACATTTTCAATACCTGATGAGAGTGCTTCTAAGGAATTTAGTATTGATGGACACACTGGTGTAATAAGAACACTAAGTGTTCTCAAGGATAAGAATGTGTCTGTGTATCATTTTACAGTAGTAGCCGCTGATACCAGCGCCCCCTGGTACAAAAGTACAACAAATGTTTCTGTGTATGTGGTAGATGAAATTCAAACGAAAATGGCAGAGGAAGTTAAAAGTTCAAAAGGTTCGCCATTTAAGAACTTGGTGATCATCTTATCGCTTTCTGGTGCCTTGCTGTTTCTGTTCATCCTGTTGTTGCTGGTTATAGTCATATACACACGCAGACGCAGACGACAACAGGAGCGAGCAGGTTATATGTCTGGCAATCTTGTGAGGGTCACGCGACCTGACCTTGAACATTTGCGGACCAAAGATGACGTCATCAAATCTGGCGATATACCAAGGGAACTTTGGGGTACCTTACTTGACTCCAGTAGATGTTTTAAGGATGATACAGGGTCTCCAATACCTAAGGCTCGGGATCAAGTATCTTCCTTCCCGCTGGTCTCGGTGGAACATAAATCTAAGAAGGTATGCATTTTTTAAAATTATTATTATTATTATTATTATTATTATTATTATTATTATTATTATTATTATCATTATTATTATAATTATTATTATTATTATTATTATTATTATTATTATTATTATTATTATTATTATTATTATTATTATTATTATCATTTAGTTCTAGATATTATATAACCAGTAACACAACCCTCATGGAATAATAAATGTGGACAGTTCTACTTTCTTGTGAAACTTAACATAACTGAATGATATGGACCTAAGGATGTAAGCTGACCTCACTGCTATAACACTGTACCTAACTGAATGATTTCTGTGGGTTCTCGTTAGCGGCTCACAGAATAAGAACCATAAAAAGTGTTGTAAAATCATTATATGCTACTCTGACTGAGTTCACTGTGTTGGCGCAAATTTCTCATTTGCCTATAAGACCTAGCTGGTCCCATTCAATCAACTGTGATGCGAGGAACGTAATTTTCTCGGACGTCTCACAAACCAATTCGGAATTTCAGGACTTAATTTCCCATATTCCTATTTGAAGCAGTACCAGGGTTGTCGTAATCGATCAGTTCCTTTCTAGATGTAAATGTAAATGGTTTCTTCTGATGAACTTCAGTTCAGATTCCACTTGGCAGCCTAGTTCATAAGATTAACGTCCATTTGAAGGTGTTCGCAGCATATGACGCCTGTCTGTTACGAGAACGACATCAAATAACGACCGACTTTTATTATCGCAGATTCGGCCTGCTGCAATGAAATTTTGAGCATGACCAGTGTCGAAATCGTGACAGTGATTTCTTTTGATCAGTGACGTTAACAAATCGATGAAAGACACATTAATTGCAACTGTAACTTCTGCCTGTAGCTGGGAAATTCTCCTTTTCCAACGAAATGGTTTGCCTTGTAACAGAAGCAAGCCTCGATAATTACTCAGCAAGTAGATCCTACATTTGCTGGGAAAGAAGATATCTAGCTTTAAAGTACAAAGTTAAACACACAGTGGCTAACCCTTTCAGAGCTAATATTTTGAAGCAGAACTATTTCGTCCACCTAAATAGCATATATATATATATAAATATATATATATATATATATATATATATATATATATATATATATATATATATATATATATATATATATATCAAAACAAATCAAGCAACCGTTTGTGGGCTGGTAACAAACCTAGTGCATTCGCTAGTGAAAACAATGGACCAATATGCCGTTGAAATCGTGCTTCACACATGCATGTTGGAGGAAGAATGGAGGGCAGGATGGAAGGGAAGCACTGAGGGGACAAATAGGGAAATTGATCGAAATGACAGCTACTAAGGCAAACCACAGCCAGACGTTGCCCATTGGGCTCATGACAGTAGTTAATCATGCCATAATCTCTGTGTATCTTTATCAGCTAAATGCTATAATGCCCATGTATTATAACTCGTCTGCCTCAAAGAGCTCTTAATATCATTTGGGCCTCAATGTACATTCGGTGTAATTGGCAAATATAGCATGGATGCTTTGCAATCCAATATTAATCTCACTGGGAGTGTGTGATGGCCTGTTGCCGCCAGACTCTAAATCCTGTCATAGATATGACGGGATTTGTATATTTTATGTTATCGTTATTTTTTTTTTTTTTTTTTTTTAAGTTGTTCATTTGTCTTTTTTTTTCAAATATGTTTCGAAGTACCGTGTGAACACAGCAGTGGAGCTGCTAGTG
>OZ026619.1:69973019-70000519 GCA_964020975.1 Hermodice carunculata
TTCTCTCCAAATAGTTCTTGACGAACTCCCACTGAAGCTTCCTAAATGAAGCAAGAGAATAACATGTAGCAAACTACGAGAATATAAAGAATTGAGCTGTATCTGTGCAAATTATGTATAGAAAATGACCATTTAGGTTAAGATGATGTTTTAATCCGACCTATGCACAAATGAAAGGCTTCAAAACGGTTTGCGGTTAAGATGACAGCGTATGTTACACACTATCCTCAATACATCTGACCAATAAGCCTTTTTATTCCAAATGATAACTTTTTTTTAATGATGAGCCACAAACGTCAAAAATACAGATTTAAGCAGTTGATTTTGTCGTAGATATACAGTAACGATAGCCTCAGAAAATTTCTTTCCGATTTATGTTGCCGGGTGACAATCTACATATTTGACTGTTTCCGACTTGGGGTGGGTTTTTTTTTTTTTTTTTTGGTCACATATAAAATGCAAAATGTACAGTGTTATAATACCCACAATTTAAGCCCAACATGAACCAAATCAGATGAAAATTGACCAAGTTATGGCAAGGTGAAACTTTCGAAGGGCCTAATGACCTTGACCTTTGCCCTTGAGAGGTTACATGTTCTTACAAAATGTGCAGTGTTGTAATACATACAATTTGGGTCCAACATGATTAGAATTGGATGGAAATTGGCCGAGTTATGGCTGGATGAAACTTTCATAGATCCAAATGATGTTGACCTTTAACCTTTAGAGGTCACATGTAAGTTTAAAAAATGTACAGTGTTACAATAGCTACAATTTGAGCCTAACATGATCAAAATTGGATATAAATTGACCAATTTATGTCTAGAGGAAAGCCACCATTGAAAGTGGCCTTTGACCTTGAAATGACCTTTGACCTTGAGATGACCTCTACCTGAAGTGAACTTTGACCTTCAAAATGACGTTTTGACCTAAATTTGACCTTTGATTTTAACATGACCTTTGCCCTTGACATGACCTTTGATCTTGACATTGCCTTGACAGGTAAGACGACCTTTGCTTTACTATGACGAACTCCTATACACTCGGAACCACATCTACTATAGTATATAAGATATTGAAGATTTAAAACTTTAATAAGCAGTCATTTGCATAATTTTTGCAAAGCATGACCTCTCATAATAAAAAGGCGAGACTTCATCTATAGAAGTATAATTGTTCCAAAGTTTGGTTTTTCTACGTTTAATACTTTTCAAATGAAATGTCGGAAAAATTTGCCTGTAGAAAAAGAAGGGAGGAATGAAGAAAGAAAGAAAGAATGAATGAATGAATGAATGAATGAATGAATGAATGAATGAATAAATGAATGAAAAACAATATGTCTGTGTGCCAACACAGACATTAAAAACAAATCTACAATGAGGACATCAGATATAGACATGTTGTGTATTATATGCATTGGTTTAAGCACATTTTATTTCACCAAGTGAAAAAGGATTGGAGAAAAAGTGCAGAGCATTTATATGCATTATTTAACTGCTTTCTTATTTGATATTTAACAGTGCCGAAAATATGGACCCGCTGCTGACCGGTATGCGCTACATCTTGGTCTTCAAAGCTCAAGAGAAGGTCGCAACGACCAACCCGATGGTGCATCAACTTCCCCAGGTTGCGATGCTACGTTACCGAAACCAAGCAAACAGCACAGGGTGGAAAGGCGCAGGGCCAGCCACGGAGTTCGATCTTCCAACATCAAAGGTGGACCGAGGTTGACGTGCAGCCGACCACAGTCTGGAAAATCGCACAATCAAAGTGGCAAAGACCCGGAGGTGGGTGAACACCAATGTCCCATTGAGGTGGCCTTGACATTAAGGTCTCCTTGACTGTGGGACGCAGCTTTATTAGAATTGTAAAATTTACTTTCACCATTCGTTGTTCCAATTTTGTACATGCTTGCAGCTCGGGGACTCTCAAATTAAAATTCGCTATTATTTTGTTTTCTTCTGCTCACTACTCAAAGATCTTACAGGCTGAAGTTATGCACTTTATATCTGGAAAGTGACCTAAGCGTACGTTTTAGTTTTGTGACCTACATTTCTCTTTGTTCGTGCGTTTTTAAATATCATGAGCATGTCAACCCGCCCAGTTCATATCTTAATATAATTAGATAAACAATTGTGCGTAGCGATGTCTCATATCATGTGTTCATGTCGCAACACCAACCTATCAGCACAGTGCAGAAACCATAACTAATATTTACCTTCTCTGATTTGGTTGACACAGATAAATTTGAATAATGAATTTAGACGATGGTGATAAAATTGTTTTTTTAGTGATGACTTTTTCTCGGCCGTTGTTGACAAAAGGGGAGCATTTTTTTAACTGGTAATTCTTTACGCCTTATGTTACTTGTCAAAACGCAAGTTTTGACTGTGGTATTGATTATTTGTGTTTGATATTTTGTTTATTTGTGCTTATATTGTGTCTCTGTATGTATAGCAAAATATTGCAAATGTAATTATGATGCAGCTAATAAAGTTCATTTCATTTCATTTCATTTCATACCGCAACGCCTACCAATCAGGGCATTACACAAACCATAACTAATATTTCCATGCCGCAACTCCAACCAATCAGGGCATTAAAGAAATCAAACAAGATATGAATATATTGAGGTCAGTTTAAGATAATCATTATAACCTACTGCAAAACGTCGGCACTTTGTAGTGGAGGATTTACGAAATTACCGACGAGCGCAAGGAGCTGGCTGTGTTAATGTCCGTATCAATATATAGGTTTATATACTTCCATGCTCGCCCACTTAACTGAAGCTAGAAGACAGTGTCATCATAAGTACCAAAAGAAATTGCTTGCGAATAATATATCGTTGCTGAACAAAAGCATATCTGGCGCGATTGATTTATTAATACACTATGTCTTAGCTCCAATGAGTAAGTTAATACATGTTGTTGTGACGCATCTGGGAGGTTTCGTGGAAATAGCGGTATTCCAGCAGTCTTATGCAACACTACTCGTTGAGATATATGTGGTATGTTTTTGCACGTGCGAGCATACAATAACGTGTGCATCTATAATTAAACGATTCCATGGCTTATCAGATTACATGCAATCTCGTATTAATAGAGGTATGTGGAATAATATTTAGATGAGATGATATCATTTGAATTGGAAATCGAACCCATTGTCGGGTCATGTTACTGGGCTCAAAATAGTCAAGCTGAAACTGTGCATTTCTTTGTATCTATATTGGTCACAGGCAACACCCAGTTTGTAGCTGTTATGAATTATTAATACTCCCATTAAAACTGAAAAATAAAAAATGTTCTTTTCGAGGCTAAGGATCGAGGTTACAGAGACTGATCCAAGCTGAACGATTCAATGCATCCATCATTACTACGTTATCCGGTACTTTTTCGGAACATTTCTCCTTGCCAATGGGTGCAGGTACTTGCAGTGTCATGTGTCTGTGTACTGGCAAGTGCTCAGGAAATCTGCTATTCGATACAGCCTATTGAATTGCAAGGGTTTTGCCTATTGGCGACGCTTCCAAAATTTAAAGAGACACGTCGATTGCCGGCTTTGAAAATACACATTACTTTATTTTATTTTATTCATACATTCATTCATTCATTCATTCATTCATTCATTCATTCATTCATTCATTTATTTATTTATTTATTTATTTATTCATTTATTTATTTATTTATTCATTTATCTCTATCTGTCTGTCTATCTGTCTATCTATCTATCTATCTATCTATCTATCTATCTATCTATCTATCTACCTATCTATATAACTATCATAATGTGTGCAACCTACGCTAATCTCCGGTTTGCCCTACCAGAAAAGTTTTCCATCAACTTGTGTATGTTTAAACATGGTTAACTCTTCCACTGACAGCTGCGAGTTAAGTTGAACTACTAAAGATGAACCTGTCTGGACTATCCAAATTGGGTACTATATCAGCATTCTTTGTGAAAAGGTCTTTCATTCAAGTACCAGCATGAATATAGTCCCAGAGAATATTATGGTTCAGATCAACGGTTTTTCTCGGTGCGCTTTGGGCGCAGTGCCCAAAGCTGTTAACTCAGTCCAAGACGTGGCACTGAAACAGTTAACACTTTCATTGGGTTAGGATACAATAATATTGTGTTCGCAACTCGTGAAAAAATAAGGAATTTTCATTTCTAACCCATTATTTCCTTACCCACCCCCAACCCAGCCATACACGTATCTACTGCAAAAATAATTGATAAAATTTTAAAATAGAAAGTAAATAAAAACAAAACAAAACCACCACCACCCAGAAAAAAATCAAAAGAACAAAAAAAAAAAAAAAAAAAAAAACCCAGTTACGATAGCCCCGATATATCTAATAGAAGCAGATTTCTTTCAGTTTTACCGAAGCATACTGGCTGCACGACCGGCACCGAGAGTCTGTCACAATCATTTTCTTGTCATTAAGCTGCACCAACTTTCCGTACTGACCGGGTTAAAATAAGACAACCATGTTGCTTTTAAGCGGTGCACTTGCTAGAAGTCAGCACATCGAAGATACAAAAGCTACGCATTCTTTACATTTCCATAACAATATTGGTGCAGATAGTAAGGCTGTGCACAGCTGTGAGTGGTTAAACTCATTGGAGTTCATTGTGGTCACAGCTATTTCATTATGGTTGATTTTCTTATGCGAGGCACAGTGCAAAAACACTGGCCATCCTGCCAGAATATCTTATCCAAATACTGAGAGTTTCATGATAGATACGTTACTTTATCAACTTTGTGTATCACGGGAAATTAAATGCAATGCAAAGTGGCAGACTTTGACATATTATTCAGCTCACAATTGAATGGGCAGTTGCAATAGCAATACAAAGCAGAACAAGAATTCCACGAGTTCAATAGTATGTGTGTGTCGCGGGGTTGGGGGTCGGGGTGGGGCGACTAAAAGTAAAGAGACGAATTTTTGCGTTATTTCAGGTTGGGACATTAATTCTATTCGGCAGGTCACATGATGTGCTCTGAGGATGGAAAGAAACTGCTTTGCTACAATTTACTCATGAAAAATATGGATTGAAATTATTCGGGAAAAGGCTATCATAATGCTTAAAGTATTTTCGTTCCAGTTTGCTATTGGAGTTCGTCGTGAAAATATTCTTTCGATTATCACATTATACCTTGTCGAATAACCTTCAAGGGTACGGTTTTGGTGGGGCACATGGTCAGTGAAAATCGCGACAGCAAGCTTATGTACATAACTATTAACTCGTGATATTTAAACTTGTCAAAAGTGCTACTAGGAAAACACGTTTCATGCAGCATACGAAGATGTCTGAAAGGCCACTTCAAATTTGAAAACGAACACATTATCATCATCATCATCATCATCATCATCATCATCATCATCATCATCATCATCATCATTCGTAGACCTGGACATTTGCCAAATGACGTCGATATCGTTGCACTTGTTTTAAGCTCTTGCAGGGCAAATGCTTTTTGACGTTGGTATATTGACCAAAGATCAATGTTATCCGGGACTAGTATAGGAGATTGTCCAGGCACTAGCCTGACTAAACAGCA
Source organism: Hermodice carunculata (assembly GCA_964020975.1). Taxonomy (NCBI): domain Eukaryota; kingdom Metazoa; phylum Annelida; class Polychaeta; order Eunicida; family Amphinomidae; genus Hermodice; species Hermodice carunculata. The sequence continues at coordinate 69,978,583 of OZ026619.1, forward strand.
AAGTAACAAACTTCAGAATGCTCGGTTTAAGAGATCCTCTACGAGCAAAACTTGACTGACACAAAGTTTCATTTCTGTATGAAAGCAAAGGCTAAAGTCAAAATATTTGACTTTAGCCTTTCATTCGATAAATCTATCTTTTAGACGTGGACTTACAAACTCTATAAAATATGTGGACAAGCGCTGCAATATTGTTTGCGATTCAAAGCACAGAAAATTGATACCAGATCCAGAAAGCTTGTTCAAATACATACAAGCTCGAGTCCCGCTCGTTCCGAACGTAAAATATATATTTTCGGCATTTCCTTAATGCTGGTGGATTTAAGTCCCCGATTCTGGAAATGAATGCCGACTCCGTACTTATACTGCATAACCGTGTTGATATTGTATTTGTGTCTTTTTGTCCAAAACCACTTCCTAGTAGTCATTATTCTATTCTGCAGTCCGAACTCCTTACTCTCCATAAGCTAACCTGTCCCTCTCTAACCTATATACATATAGAAGTACTACTGTCAATATTGCACATGTTCCACTGTGAAATTTTGACATAGGCTGTATTAGCCCAAATAAATTAAAGGGTCTTCAGCGGGTAACAACTACTCAACATGTTTCGGAGCCTTTTACCCGTACATGTCTCTCTGAGTAGCGGCTCCTTGTCTAAGCTAAATATTCAGCAAAGACAATCCACATAATAATGAATAAATAATAATGAATAAATATGAACGTAGCAAATGATGAATTAGCTAAATACGTGAAGTTTTGCTTGTAAATGCAGAGCTTCATTATGAAAGAAGAATACCTGTCAAACAAACCATAATTACTAATTTTTTTGTAGTACAGGTTCAGATAAGAACAATTTGACTTACCCCTGAACCAATATGTACCCTTTCTAGCTGGACAGCTTATCCTAGTTAAACCATCCGTCAGTGTTTAACTGAAGTGCAAACAAGCTGGAGCATTATATTCAGTCCCAGTGATTGTAAAATAAACAATTGCAGCTGGACCACCTGTGTAAACCAAGGGAAATCCTAGGAAGGACTGCAACAATGTACATCCTGCACCAGAGATGTAAAACATACTCCATGATGATAGCTACTCCTCAAACAATTATTTCACTGCCAACCTTGAGTCAATGTATCAACGCAATGTGTCAGGTTTGTGACATTTGAGAAAATATTGTCAATGTTGGCACTCGCACATAACTACCTCCATTGAACTATTCTTTTTTTTAAGAATGGGAATTTGGTCGAGTGGATATGTGTGTTTCCCATTTCTGCTAGGCGAATGGTGCCAAAGGTTGCAGGTTTGAGTCCCTCTCGTTCCTAACGTAAATAATTATTTTCGGCATTTCCTTAATGCTGGTGGATTTAAGTCCCCGATTCTGGTAATAAATGCCGAGTGAGTACTTATACTGCATAACCGTGTTGATATGGCACTCGCACATAGCTACCTCCATTGAACCATTCTTTTTTTAAGAATGGGGATTTGGTCGAGTGGATATGTGCGTTTCCCATTTCCCATTTCCGCTAGGTGACTGGGGGTCAAAGGTTGTAGGTTCGAGTCCCGCTCGTTTCGAACATAAAATATACACAACGTGCAAAACTTCTCCAGTTCAAAGTTTTATCATTGTGCTAAAACAGCATTAATATTTGACGTTAGCCCTCTTTTTGGCAAATTCATGTTTTGCAAATAGGCTTCCAAAAACATGTAAATATCTACATAAAACCATTAATATCGATTATTATTCAAAGTACAAACAAACAAGCAAACAAATAATACATCCAAGAATGCTCGGTCAAATGCACCTACTGCAAACAAAATTTGACCGACTTGAAAATTCATTTTTTTGGTGTAATGGCAAAAGATGCCAACCCCATTGGTTTAACATTGGCCTCTCCAAATATGCCTCAATGCAGCATCTACAGCAACACAATGGGATATTGTATTGCTGCAGATACTGCAAGCTTACTCGGGCAGTGTGTGGTCGTGCGTAATCCTGTTAAAACAGTGGCCTGGATATTGTTGGGAAAATGGGATATTGTGTTGCTGTAGATACTGCATGCTGACTCGGGCAGTGTGTGGTTGTGCGTTATCCTGTTGAAACAATAGCCCTGGATATTGTTGGATCCCATTCGTCAACTGGGGAGGATCTCATTCACGTAGCGCTGGCCTGTAAGTGTCCCATTCACCTTGCTGCCATGGCCAGGCTGTTCTTCTGAGCTGCCCCCCATCGAACATTTGTGGATTGTGCTTGGTCGTCGAATCAGGGATGAGTTTGAAGAACCCGCAGCCACCATGGACCAACTGGCACAGAGGTTCACAGACCACTGGAATCAAATTTCCCAGGCTGAGATCACCAAGTTGAAATGCAGCATGCCAAGGCAGATGTAAGCTTGCTTATAGAAGCGTGGTGGTCACACCCGCTATTGGTACATGCAACCTTCCAACAACAGCAAAAACAACCAAAAAATTCCCTTTTAGGGACCACCATTTCCTCACGAAAGAGATGAGAAAAGGAATGGTTTAAAAAAGTAAACTAACTCCCCACACACCTTCTCATAACACGTTTATAATGTTGAACAAGGGCGCGGCATCTTTTTCCCCAGAGGTATATATTTCAGGTAAGCCTTTCATTTGATAAGATTTCTTTTGCATGTAGGCTTCCAGAACCTACAACAACCTTTAGTTATTAATTATTAACTTGTGCGTAATATGTAGTATCGCCATTAGTTCGTGCCCAGGGTTATCAAGTCAAACAACAACTACATGTATGTATGTATGTATGTATGTATGTATGTATGTATATAAATATATATATATATTTAATTTGCCGAATACTGTTGGCATTTTGCCAGACTCTCTCATTATGTGGACTGTCATGCACTTTCAAAGTACATCAAACTGTCAGTAAGACACACATGATACATTCGAAAAGAATGAAACAACTACCTGAATAGACACTGATTTATTAATTACCATACATGAATACATGCTGGGCGGCTTTTTGCGGACATCAGAGTATTGAAAATTGGAAGAGGGTACTTGGAAAAATTATTTTCCTCGGGTATCCATCGGGTCCACGGGTGCCCGACAATGTTGTAAATAATATTATTAAAAAGCCACGTTGTTTGGGTACGATGTATTCACTCCCACAAATTGTGTGTAGAATATAAATACGAGAAGTATCGTGGTCAGCACGGCAACCTTGACATTCGGTTTCTGCGGGCTTAGGTACATAAAATGACTTTGGCATACAAAGGAGCACATATTTGGGAAAAAAAATCTCGCAACGACAATTAAACAAAGCGACAACCTTTATGAGTGAAAACGTTTAGGCAAACTGTGTACCTTCCTGGAATCCAAATCAAATATATGTATGCTGAATATACCCTGAATCACGAATCACACGCAGTGGTGTTCGCTGGTTGCATCACTCTGGTTGGCCCGTACGTCTTGTTGGGTCGCCTGTAATTTACAGGGCGCAAGCTGTTGGCTGGGAGGGCAATGCCAGCGTTGCCACTTCCCTGTGTCAAAGACAATTGCCTATCTATTGAAGTCTTCTGTTTTTAATACTTCTATTCGTGTATACTGTATATGTCGACTATGTGCTATTTATTTCACTGCATACTCCATGCTTAATTTTAATACAATGTTGAGCACCACAGTGGAACGATAAGACTGATAGGGCTACCTACCTTTTAAATTGCAATCAATCAAGCAATAAATCAACTAATAAATCAATTGTGGCTTTTCTTTCTAAAACAGCATTGATCAGACTCCGTTACAGCTTTCTTCGACACACTCGAGAGCTGTGCTCAGACTGTGTCCAAATAAGCTACAAAACACGTGTGATGTGCATTAGATTTGTAGGTTCGCGTTTATTCGACATTTATTGAACGTATAACATTCGGGAAAAAAAGAGCACTATATGACATTTAAATCAACGGCACTGAATATGGACCAAAAAGTATTTTTGTGCACTTTATATATAAAACCGAGTTCATAGTGAAAAGTCTCAATGATTTCAAGAGTACACGCAGATAGTCATAAAACGGCATGTCCAAGGGAGTCAAATTTGACTCAAATATTTTGTTGGGCGTATTGTAGAATAAACATTCTTATTTGCAATCTGTATATCTGACATGTTCATACAAATGTGGAAATGATTGCACATCAACATCTAAATCTGTGAAGGATTTTATATGTATGTGTCTGTTTTGGCATCATGGAAAGCTAAAATGAAAACAAAATTATACCTAATTATCTCGCAGGTATGTTAGAATTTCCTGAAATATTTTCAGACTTAATAGGCAAGAACAAGAACAGAAGGTTCAAGAACTGCCTAAAACAGAGCACTGAGTCAGTGGAGGGCTAGGGTTGTGTACTCCCATTACTTAAAATCGTAATTGGCAACTTTACAACTTGAAAACTACTGCACATAGAAACGCCAAATTTCAGGCCTTAAATCTAGATGCACAACCAAAAACCTCACAAAAATCACATAACCACAGCTACAAAAGTGACTGGTTTATTTAAGTTTGCTTTATCATAAAACTAATGGGAATACACAGCTCTAACCATCCAAATGTGTGTGTATTCAGTTGTGTATTGGAGCGAATATGTACCTTGCAGCTAATTCTGACCTTCCCTATTGTAACTGTGTACATCCAGCTGCCAGTTTACTGGGCTATCACAAGTGTCAAGGTGGTTTTGACGTCAATATTAGATCATGAGGCAATTCTTAGGTCAGATTGTATAGCTTTGGTACTTGCAGTTCTCATATATATATATATATACATCTCTCTCTCTCTCTCTCTCTCTCTCTCTCTCTCTCTCTCTATATATATATATATATATATATATATATATATATATATATATATATAATAGAATCTCTTATTCAGACCACCTCCTTAAAGAGCTTCCGTACTAAGACTACCAATATTTACAATCTCGTTTTTTGCCTTTAATTACATTTATTCGCTATTAAAACCACATGCATCAAGCCCTTAGATGGTACTCGTAGACATTCCGCACGTGTTTTAATGCAGCTTGTTCAGCCGCCTCCTCTTCTTCTAGTAGTCTTTACATAATAGCGGTTTGGGGTTTAAGGGAAAAAGTACCAAGTATCACTCTCGAGGATGAAATCAATTTGGACCACTAAACTTATATTCGGCACTCGTCATTTACATGTCTTTCTCCTGTATTTTTTTTTCAGAAATGAGTCGTGATTTTCCCTCAATGCTTCCATGAAATAGATTGATTTTTTTAGGTTTTGTGCAGACAGTCATCAGCATTATATTTCGGACGACGTCGATGACCGATGTGAAGGAGCTGCGGCAATTGTACGAAGCCACGCGGCATTTGGTCGAGCACTACAAAAGTACCACAGCTCTGAAGAGCAAGCGTAGACACACATACTCAAATACACGTAATTATTTATATGCACCAACGGAAGCAAATTGTGCAATATACGCGTATCTTTCAAAGTCCAATTGATTAATAATGTAGCTAATATTTTACCGTTTCCGTTATGATATAATTCACGTAGGTTTAATGTGACATAAAATAACCGAATCGAATAAATTTTATCAACATACGTCCCGAACTTATACTTATAGCACCACACAAAAGTAGGACAGAGTGTCATTTATATTTGTCCGACCCTTCTCAATTTAAAATGTGATTAAATTTCTTCACCTTTTAAAACGCGTCACAGATTGTAACTCCCAGCCGTATCTTATGATGACCTCAATCAATACTAATACGACGAGCACTGATTCTAATCGAATGGAAGTCTTTTTTCTGTTTATATTCCATAGTGCAACTGGTTTGTTTCATTTGAAAGTTCTACTTAATATGCTTTTAATAGATTCTCAACTTGAAGCTTGTTACATGTCCAACACAGAAACCGCTTATTTCTTATCAAACGAAAATAAGGGGAAGCATAGGAGCTGCAGACAGCATGGCGATGCATGACTACTCACCCTGAACAGTCTGTTTACACACACAGACACACAGACACACTATATATATATATATATATATATATATATATATATATATATATATATATATATATATATATATATATATGTGTGTGTGTGTGTGTGTGTGTGTGTATATATATGTATATATATGATGTTTCGGCTTTTGTTCTTTCTGACTTTCTGTTATGTCCATTTTTTTCAGATTTTCGTCTAAGCTTAACACTAGATTCTGATTCCACGGACTGAGATTTCTGAGAATTTACCAATACTTTATCTTTTCTTTCAATCTGACCGTGCATCTATGTTTTTGTTTTTTTGGGGGGGGGTGGGGGGTGGGGGTGGGGGAGGGTTCTGTGTTTGTTCGTGGGTTTTTTTTGTGTGTGTGTTTGTGTGTGTGTGTGTGTGTGTGTGTGTGTGTGTGTGTATGTGTGTGTTGAATATAAATACTCTATTGTACCTAAGTTTCATGCTGGTTTGTTTCTGTTTTATGTCTGTTTTTCCAGACTCTGCATTTTGACCGAATTTGGTATATGTCTCTGTGTCTATTTTGTCTTAATTTTCCGTGCCGTTTCGGATTTGTATGCAGGGCTCCATGTCTATTGTGTTCCAGGTTTAGATAAGTATATTTTTATCCATACCTGTGGTCGAGTTTCACATCACTCCATATAGTTCTCTTGTCTCTCGGAGCCTCATGTTATACTCTGTCAGCACTTTGTGTTTCATTTCAATCTGTGTCTATTGCTTCTGATGCAGACTCCGTTTCTACTTATTCTTGTCCCCATGTCTGTTGTCCCTGATCTCCATGTCATACTTAAGCACGACAACGTTTTGTCCTGTCACCCGAATCCAAATCATTTGAACTGAGGGCGAGGCAAGTAAATGTTTTCGAAGCACAACAAGCATGAAAATGCAAAATATAGTATTTGAAGGATCCTTTGATCAGAATGCAAAGTTTTACGCCTGGTGTTACGTCCTTATCGGGAGCTAATCTTTTATTTCAACCTTCAAAACCAGCGATGCGGATGGGCATGACCGAAAACTCTAATTGTTTTCATTTTAAATTGTACAAGGACAACTAAATCGATATGTTGTGTAGACCATAAGAAGCAGCAAGTGACTTTGGCTGTATGTTTCAGGCGCACGCCTCCATGAGAGACTCTGACAGCGCCTGTTCTGCCGATGTGTCACACTCAGACAGCGGCAACTGCTTCAGTGATGAACCCGACAGCTCCAAATCTCCTGGTAAGCAAAAACATCTTTGTCTTAATAACCATTTACTTCCCGTCGGCACGATTCCGTTAAAGCTTGATTACCTGGAAAGGCAATGAATCTTGAATTGATTCCTGTCTTCAGTCAATCTTTTTCCTCTGTTGCATATATTTAGTTGTGTATCGTGTGGGCACAGACGTTGGTTAGTCAAATTGTGTTCTTGGGAGGCAAAGAAGTTTCAGCTGTACCGGTGGGTCTTTCTAATTAGTATCTGACAGAGGTAACACACTGGACTATAAATTAATTAGTCTAAGCAACCACTTCAGCAGTAAACCAATTATTTAAGATAAAATGTATGGTGTGTCCGCAGGGCATATATTTATCCCGAGGAAAACGTGAACTCTGGCGTACGCTTCCGTGCTGACCTTCGCGCATACAATGGAAACCCATTATTTTACGTTGCCATAGAGAAAGGTAATTTGAAATCATGGCCTTGCACCAGATGCCTTTCAGTAGAGCTCCCGCCAGGGATCCCTTACCTAAACTCATTCCAGGAGCACTAATTCTCTGGAATGTACTGCGTTCTCGATCTTACAGTCTGACATATTGCTGATGGTTCCTGGCAAAATTCAATGCAAATTCACAGATTTTTTTTTTAAGTACTTAATGCTAATTCTAAAGGGTTATATATGACCAGGTGGGCATTTTGTCCAATTAAACAGCAACCAATAGTTTCAATTTAAAGCGTCGTTCGTCTCTCTGTCTCTGTCTGTCTGTCTGTCTGTCTGTCTGTCTCTCTCTCTCTCTCTCTCTCTCCCCCTCCCCACCCCTTCTGCCGGGCGTTTGATTTAAAAAGTAACAAACCTTTTGGAGCCCAGTAGACGACTTTGCAACAAAACTTGTCAACTGAATCTCATCTGTATTTTTGAAGAAATAAACATGTTAACTGTTAAGTGATCGACTCCATGATTCTGTGCGTAAAGGCTACATTAGTAAGTTTTCTGAATCGCACAGAGTCATGTGATTTGACTTTTGTATTTATCCAGAAATGCACACAGTACTAAATGTCTGAGATGACGATACTGTTGAATATTTTTCCATAAATGGATGGCTATGAAAAAAGAAGAGCAAGGTTTCGATGTGTCAATACAGAAACAATATTTGACACAGTTCTAGAGTGCAGTCCTAAATGTTTTGAATGCTAATATTACTAATATTTCAACAGCTGATGTATGGAAAAAATATTTATGACATTTGGCTTTTAACTGTTTACATTTTGATGTTCCTGTAACTGACAGTGTGTTTGAAGCCTGTGGAGAAAAAAGAATGAAAATAAAAATTAAATATTTCATTGTCTTTGGTAGCCTGTTAACCTAACAGTACCATAAGGTGCTCATAGACGATGCTTTGAATCTCGGTTCCCCTCGTCCGGTAATGCACTAACAACATAGCAATAAAAAAGTAAGGAAAAAATACGTAATATGATAGACTGGTATAATGTAATCCGTGCCTTTTGAATACTGGGTTCTATTGGCGTCTGCGTTTAAATCATTGTGATATTTTAATGTCATCACTGCACGTGCGTTCACATAATAATTGTCAATTTCGGATCGACGTTGTTCCCTGTGATGCCCCTACCTCCTTTTTATTTTATTTATTTAATTATTATTATTATTTTATTATTTTATTGTTTTGTGCGTAATGATCAATATGGTTAACGACCATACTGCGTTCGCAGCCGTTTGACTGAAGCAAAAAAAACATGCACCATCTAACAAACGCATTGGCCCCACGTGTTGCACTTAACCAGTGAATCTATATCACAATATCACAATTGATTCACATTGATGTCGCATTGGCAATGTGATAAGTCACGTCAAACCCAAAAAGTTTCGTTTCCCTAGCCTGCACCGACGGCGTAAAGATTTTTTTTAGATGAAGTCCTATGTGTTTCAATACTATTTGTATTCATTTCGTAATCAGATGTATCTTCGTCAATAATATTTTGCGATACGTCACACTATTTTGTCTTTGCAACAACAACAAAAACGTTGACTAAATAGGAAGCTGAAAATTTAATGTATGTACATTGATCACACGCATTTATATTTTAGAGCTTAACTGCCAGCCTATGTATACCTTCGTGTTAAAAACTAACCATAAAAAGTAGAATACACACACACACACACACACACACACACACACATATATATATATATATATATATATAGTTATGTCTTGGGTGGTTGATGGGCAGGATTGTAATCCTCAGACCGTCTTTTGGGCAGTTATTCGGTTTATCGACTGTTGAAAAATGCCCATAAACCATGTTTGCCTTGAATTCAATGCCCTACCTAGGGGGTTTCAGAAACGTACAAATTAGCAAATCTGCCCAGATATTATGGGAAGCTATAAATGCCAAGAAATTGTGGTAAGCTTTACTTGGTATATACTGCCCACGGTCCTGTTTGACGATTATAATTGACCCGCAGACAATGAGCATGACCCACAAACCGGCTGTAGGACTTATTCCATTGTATATTTTTGTGGGCAGTGTATAATTGCCCATAAACCACCCAAGGCATGTATACAAGTATTCATATATATATATATATATATATATATATATATATATATATATATATATATATATATATATATATATATATATATATATATATATGTTTATTATAGATACATATATATATATATATATATATATATATATATATATATATATATATATATATATATATTTTCAAAGTTTCCTGTTACATATTTTCTGGTGTCGCCACATGCACAATCTCCCCAGGTGAGGTTTTGTATGTGGATGCTAGTGATACTGTGCAGTCGAGCATTATGCTATTATATCTACACGGCACAATTATACAAGAAGGAGACACCATTGTGCCATGAAAAAGAATTGTAGAAGTCATCGACCAAACGGAACACCATTTCTCATCTCTTTGGTATTTGCCACACGCAACTCCGCCTTGGTTACTCTCAGTGTAATTCTCATCTTCACAAGATAAATGGCGTTCCATCTCCCGCCTGTGGTTGTCATGATCCATACGAAAACGTCTCTCATTTTTTTCTTTAAAAGCCCGCGTAACGCAGCCCCTAGGACACATCTCTTAACAACTGTTCGCAAAATTTTGACACCTCAACTTAGTCCCACTTTAATAGTTAACATCGCCTGTGATATTCTCCTTAAATGCTTGACCCATGGTAATGAAGATATTTCTGATAAACCTGATGGACAAATTTTCGATGCACTATAGCAATTTTAATGCAAACTAGAAGGTGTGTGTACCATGTTTGTTTTTTATGATATATATTATTATTTGTGTGTGGTATACTTATAGTGGATGAGCACTGCATTAGCATTATGACAACATTGTTCTTGAATTGTCTTCTCTTGTGCGTACTATATATATACTGTGACTATGTATATTTTGGACAGCCCCTAAACTGGCACCGTAGTGTGTTATCTGGTCAACCCAATAGGATACTCTAACACCTATTGAGCAAAAGAGGGAGCCATCGGCATCAGGGCAGGTCCATGTGCTTAGCACGGTCAAAAGTGCTTTCTCACTAAAATAAACAACACGAACACAGTATAAGAAAATGTATTAACATGCATTTGAAACATACAGGATGCCTAAATTGATTAGAAATTGGCTCTTTTTTTGTTGCAATGGTTATATATGGATGTTTATGTAGTATCTGATACAAATCTGCCCTGATCATGATGGAAGCATCAGTCTGTTGCCATGGCATCGCAAAAAGTGAGCAGGATGGCAGTTAAATATGAATGTCTCCTATTAAAGTAAATATGTTGAAATCAACCACTGAACTTATATGTATTTTGAATCCAGAGTAAAAACAACAGCGAATTTGCGTGAAGGTTTTTTTTTTTTTTTTTTTTTTTGGTTTGTTTGTTTTGTGTTTTTTTTTTTAAATTCCTATACAGCAGCTGTGTTTCCTTTGGTGTAGGCTTCTTGGTCACAGCAATCAAGTTACCAGAAAAATGAATGGATATGTAAAGCTGTACGAGGATAGTCATTGGAAAATCAAACTTTATCAATATATAGCACACCTTACTTGGGTGTCAGATCTTTGTACCTGTTTCTTCATGCTTGGAATTGGGGTTGAACAGCACATACACGCTTGAATCCATCCGGCTGAATTTAATCTTAGTCAAAATGTAATATATATATATATATATATATATATATATATATATATATATTGGTGTTACTAATTCTAACATGACATTTTAGGCCCGTACTTTCTAAATATTGGTATTACTAATTTTGAATATTAATTCTGGCCTTTGGATTAAACTAATGTGTATGCACACAAGGATGTAGCCTGGATGCACATGTTACATGTGAAATTTTATAACCTCGCATCGGTCAAGCAATGACGTACATGTACTCTTCTAGGATTTCATCGTGGCTTGCTTAAGCGTACTTTTGGGGCATAACAGGTCACGGTCTTTATTGGGGTTCCACGTCCGACATCATGTCGCTCTCGTGTTTGCATGTGACAAAATCGTTCTGTCCAACATGAGAATCGTCCCCATCCCACCCCCACCCCCAGGTTCAAGACCCGGTTTTCACTGGGGTTCCACAACCGGTGTCATGTCGCTCTCGTGCTTGCATGCGACAGTATCGTTCTGCCCAACGTGAGAGGAGGCTCAACATGAATCAGCTCCCTCAGTTTCAAGACCTCGCCTGGGGCCCCATACGGGTTTATGCATAAGAGTTATAGTTAGCCCCGGAAGGCCAAAATGTTATATTGATTATTAAACAATTGAACTGATATCTTTCGTTGTGTTATGCATAAACATGACAAGTTAGGCCTGTACCGCATTCCTTGACGGATGCAAAGCTGGGTCGTCTCATCTAGACTTATAAGTTTGCAAATCATTATGTAGTTGTCTGCCCATGATATTTTAGTGTTATCATAAGAGACATGGCCATCACAGGCAGCAAATGTTGTGTATCAAAACTACTTTTACTTCAACCACTTGTGACGGCAGGTTACACTGATTTGCTTAGCGTAAGTGAGAAGGAGCTGGTGGCCAACGTTTTGCGAAAAAGCATAACTACTCAATAATTGCAATCACTGTATAGTTAAAGTCAAGTAAAAGTATCAGCAAAATACATTGTTTATAGGGATTTAGCGAGCAAAGAAGTCAGATTTTGAAGTCTGTCAATGCAAGTATTCGCTTCAGACAATGTTTTGTGTTATAATTATACACTTTTGTTCATTCTATCGTTCAAACGGCCTGAAGTTCTATTGGTCCGATCTTTATGCTCACACCTCCGTGTTTATATCTCAAATCAAAGTCTTGATACTTGGGCCTCAAATCATCTAGAATCAGTTTTATATCTCAAGCACTAATTTTTGGTTTTCTTCTACAGCGCGTCCTCGTGCAGGATCCTCCGCCTCTGCGTGCCGGAAGCCACAACACAGACAACGACAAAGGTATGGACTAAGTCAAACCAGGTGTAAGAAATTTCACAGAGATTCAATAAGTTCTGCAGAATCAGAAACTCCAGGATCTGGTCTGGACCAGAGTCCCTCACTGAGCCAAGAAGAGGGCAGAGTCCAATCTTCAAGTTCCGGTCAGCACAGGATTGCTTTAGTACATCCGCAAAGAAACAGCGATAGGGATGTGTCAGACTTAGATGGGGAGGAGGTTGTACCCGTGCGAGGAACAGAAACGTGCCTCTGTCCTACTGCTCGTGATGGAGCGCACAGCCGAGATGATGTAGGCTTAAATTTTGATGTCAACAGCAGTGACGCCGTCAGAACAGAGCCCTATGGCTCAGACAGTGATTCTGCCTCAGCAGAGGAGTTACAACAAAGAAGTCGAACAACAGATATAAACAGTCCAAATAGTCAGCGAAGTAATACCTCAGAAACTTCTAACAGGACTTTGATTGATAAAAGAACTCCTTTTTATGGAAGTTGTGTCAACGATACTGATTTTTATGAGTCTGATAGCGAAGCAAGAAGCCAAAATATTTTAATATAATTCCTTCAATTCAAACATTATTTCTATTTTTTTGCTACAAAATTGTGGACGACATTATTCTTGAAAGGGCAGTAATAACAATCCAAAAACGTTATTGGTTCGATGTCGACATATATATATTATGCCCATCCCCATCAAAAAAAAAAAAAAAAAAAAAAAAATCCGATGGTTGCTTGGTCGCTCACAGAAGGACAACTGTTGTATGGTCAAGGAGAGCACATGTATATAGTTGTATTACATTTGCTTTTTCTCACCAGCTTCATCGATCACCGTGTGAGGCTGAGCCAAAAAGTGGCAGATATACTTGCCACCAGTCCCGACACGCACAACCCTCCAAAATAACATCAATGCGTGATACCACCAGACATTGATGCAGTACCGTATTCGCTTCTTCACAAATGACGGGAAGCAAGCAGGATTTTAATACCTGTTAACGCAAAACGGGCCAAGAGCTAACATGCTGCGATCTGAAGAAAATATCCGTATCAGTGGTCTCTTTTCACCTCGCCAATTTACTGACTGTCAATTTTTAATACTGATAGGTAGCCCATTTTCTTATAGCTAAAGTTTGTCGTGTCCTGTAAGGGCACCCAAATTTCCATTAGAACACATTTAATAATCCGCTTAAAGTCTCCAATATTTATTCACAGGAATTTAGTTTTCTGCAAAAGCTTACTTTTCTAAGACAGATGGCGTGTTTTCTTTAACGAACCAAAGGGGTGTATTTTATTTGTGTATACATATGCTACTGGTAAAATTTTTTCACCTCTAGTTTTTGAAGATCGGTTTAAAAAGTTGCAATTTTTCATAGCCTGCTGCTTATATAAAGTGTAATACCAAAGAACATGCGTACTTAGCTGTTTTCCAGGCCTGATATGTTTACAAGAAAAAGCATCAACCATGTATTCCAAAAACCTCGCTAGACGTGTGCCACTAGTCACCCAATGCCATACATCAGTGCTGTGGTCCGCTGATGACTTTCAGCTGTTCTTTGTGAATGTAGATGAAACCAGATAAGAAGTTCCCTAAATTTGTAAAGCGAGAGAAACGTTTAGCGTCTGGGAAGATTCTTAACTTCTTTCACACAAGATAATAAACTTTTACGAAGACATAGAAAAGTAAGCGTTGTTTTACGACCACACCCCGAGAAGAAGAAATGGCGTGTTCTCCATAAAGTAACACTATACATTCTGCCCGATGATTCAGAACAAATCATCAAAGTGGTTGCAATTGATTTACGACTTTATGACATTGAGCACGGACTCCATGCGGACTGTCCAATCTAAATACCAAAAATTGAAATTTAGTTTCTTGCATAAAATTTGGAAATCGGATTGATTTTCGTTTTCGATTTTCATTGAAGCGTAGAACAGAAATTCACTATTCTTGTTATAGTTTAGTTCAAATTGTGAACACACCTGTGTAAACTCGCTGTAAAGATGACCAGCATGTTTTACCTCGTAAACCATTCTCGTAGCTAATTTCTCTCCAAAACTATCTTTGGGCATGCAAAGTTAGCTTCCATTCAAATAAGGTTCGTGAAAAAAACTTCTGTGATTTCATTTACATCAAGTCTACAGTTGAAGACATCGGTCCAGAGAATGCGAGCAAGTATATAAAAAGGACTCTATGTTAAGATTTCGTGGAGTATATTCAGAAAAGTTCGCTTTAATAGTCATGAGATGAATTTCTTTTCCATTATTTTCCGTTACAATTTTAGAAACAAATGTCGCCACCAAAATTTCCACTACTTTAAGTGTGATGCGCTGCGGTGTTCGGTATGCTGTGAAACTCCTGTGAAATTATTAAACGTGAAACAATATTTGAGACATGGGCCTGCTGAATTGAAGAATATGTGTCAGTTGTTGATAATTTCCGTGTAAAGAATGCACCACAGAACCATCTGCGTCATGTGACCATATTTGGACGAGGGCGAACGAAGAAGAACAGGTGGTCTTTCTAAAGGGGGGGGGGGGGTTAAGTGCCTCACATCACCATTTCGTTGGGGCAGTTTGTATCTTGCATATGTGGTATGTGCATGTTTTATTTTCCATCCTCAACGCAGAATTGCTTCTTCTTCTTCTTCTTCTTCTTCTTCTTCTTCTTCTTCTTCTTCTTCTTCTTCTTCTTCTTCTTCTTCTTCTTCTTCTTCTTCTTCTTCTTCTTCTTCTTAACTTTGACTCACTATGTGATGCTTCGATTATTTGTTTGGTTCTCAAACCACGTGCAAGATTTGTTTCAAAGTCGATGGTAATGCACAGTGAATCTGTCTCATTTGGTTGCTAGATAGTGCTGATATTATTTCCCGAATTTCAATTTGTTTTGAATTACAAACCCGTCACACATCAGTAAGTGTATGGTTAGCATTGTTCCGCATCCTGTTCTCTTCAAACGTGTCAGTGATGCAGTTTGGCTGGGTTTCTGTGACGTTTATACATTGGGTCACGACATGCTGAATTTTTATTTATTTATTCATTAATTAATTAATTTATTTACTTGTTTATTTATTTATTTATTTATTTATTTATTTATTTATTTATTTATTTATTTATTTGTTTGTTTCTTTTTTGTTTGTTTGTTTGTTTATTAGTTGTCTATCTATCTATCTATCTATCTATCTATCTATCTATCTATCTATATATATATATATCTTCTATCAGGCAAATTTAGGTGCGCCCAAGACTGAAATGGTCCACCTGTTTAACTTTGCCAACAGTTACATGCACGTGAGGAGACGTTGTATTCAGCCACTAAAACAGGGAAGTACCTGCCGAAGTTGTGCCTTTTAGCTTGATGAACAAAGGTGTTGATTCGAATCAAAACTGAAAACTCTAAAAGATAAAAATGTAAGGTATCAGGAAAATATAGGTTTCAAGGTAGGATTATCCTGACAGGCACAGTAAATATAAGGGGCCAGGCCATAAATCACAGGGTGCATAAGGAGCCAGGCTGTGGGAGCACAGTAAACATCAGCGACCAGGCTGTGGGAGCATAGTAAACATCAAGGACCAGGCTATGGTTGCAACCGTTTTACGGCTGCCTGGTTGTCGGAAAGATCATGGCCCAAGTGACAGCCCTGCTGGAAACGTTTGGTTGTGCCTCATGTTATTTGTGGTTTCTTTAAATGTATGCAGATGAAGCAAAATGTTTATCGTAGCAATGTAACATGCTTATTTGTTTGAATGGCTACCAGCATTTGTGGTTTACGTGATCGTAAAATCTCAGCTCGTCATGAATGGTATCATGTACATATCGAATTGTTTCACAGAATTGTCAGGCTTAATTTGAGTGTCGTCTCTGGCCACAAGTCACATTCCGTAACATAGATAAACCTACACAGTCGACTTGTCTTGCATGACAAGAAAGAATATACTAATTTTGTATCTAAGGCAAAAATAATTCATGTTTCAATTCATTATGGTTGTATGAGAACGCTAACTGCCAAAAAATGAGTGCACGTTCAAGTTTCCCCTCGAGTTTGATGTACATGTAATAGTCGTCAAAAAGGCTACGCTCAAATCAAGTTACTTTTTCCATGTTCCATAGATCCCTTTTTGTAAAATATGTAAATTAACCATGTAGATTTATAAATCAACAAAGTCAACGGAAATATTTTTTTATTGCCTGTCCATGCGAGAAAAGTATCTCGCCGATTCATATATAGCTTTAGCATTAAGGGGATACATTTTTCTGTATAAATCGGGCTATTGTATAACAGGTAGAGTATTGCATACCTTCAAGGATATTATATAGCATATACTCTACTTGCTGTGTATATACTTTGTGGTCGCAGATTACATGGCTGGTCCTGATTTTGATGACCATTGTTTTATTTACCGAGGTAGTGAACATTTCATGTACATGCTTTTATTTATTTTTCATCTCTCATGGGTTGTCGCAAAAATATTGCTGTCATATATTGTGTCAATACGTGAATTAGCTTTAAAGCATGGTATTCAATAGGTTTGATGAATAAACACAAGGTTAAACATTGCAAAGCTAAGCTTATTGAATAAACGTCAAAACATTGAAATCATAAGCTGTTAACCTGGTAGTTAAACCGCGCGATTCACCTCAACAGTCAGAAAGACATATGGCTTCTTGTTCTAAAATGTTGTCATTGTAGTATAAAATTAGAACTCCCGCTTCCATATTTATCCAGCAATAGCTTCAAGTAACCAGTCTGAATATAATGCAAGCAACAGTTCCTCAGACCCCTTTGCTCCATCGATGGAGAGATACAGGAGTTATCACACATTTAGTGACATGGATGCTTCTGTTTTGGGAAAACCTATAGACGGCAAACAGCACCTAATATGAATTCGTGTTATGCAGTCACAAGATTTGCTTTGATATGAAGCTTTAATACCATTTGTACATGATATGTATATAGTGAAACCTGTCTATTGTGGACACCTCTGAGACTGGCAGAAAATGTCTACAGTAGGCAGATTTCCACATTAGGCAGGTGTGTTTAACACGGTAAATTGACCTTTTGGTTCTAGACATAACTGTCCACAGTATACAGGTGTCCACATTATAGAGGTATCCACAAGGACAGGTTTTACTCTATATTTATTTATAAGCATTGTTCTATTGGCCATTGATATGATACTTATGTTATCACATGATGTTATCAGCTTAATTGAAAATAATAAAATATTGAATTTACTTGAACGTGTTCTGCTTTTATCAAGTAATGAAAATACCGATAATACAATGCAAGTACATTATAAACCATACACAGGAAAGCCCACGATGCACATTTCTTTAACTTTTAATAACACAACATCAATACAAGGATACTGTTAGTTCCAAGTGGTTCAATATGCTACAGACAAATGAACGTGTGGAGTCCCCAATGGTAATCAACGGACACAACTGTGATTGCTGTCTGTTCAGCTGTTGGCTTCACGTTCCCTGCATGTTTTGTTACGAATGTTAAACCTCCAGAAGGTGTTTAACATATTAATTGCGACATAGGTTGCTGACACAAACAGCGAGGAGGGCAGGACCGGTGGAAAAACAAGGGTATTTTGAATTGAGAGACGATTTTACTTTGATCCTATTTCCAAACAATAGGTACGCAATTCACAATGTTTTGCAAGTGTTATATATATATATATATATGCATATATATATATATATATACATATATATATATATATATATATATATATATGTGTGTGTGTGTGTGTGTGTGTGTATCTGTCTGTCTGTCTGTCTACCTGTGTCTCTCTGCATGTATGTATACCCGCATGCACGCTGGACGAACTACTTGTGCAATTTAAGCAATTAGACCAGGACCACCAAGAGTCGCCACGCGTTTTTACCGCAAAGATTTTTTTGGAGTGTTTATTTTTGTGTTTAAATTCGTTGGTAACTTTCGCATTTCTTGTACTTACTGGTGTAAAATAACACGTATTTGTATCTGCCATGCAATGTTACCTTCAAATTTGTGTTGTAGTTTATGTTTCCATGCGTGTGTGGAGCGTCAGAGCTCGGCAGAATACCATGAAATGTATTGATACGGTGCCGTTGAAATAGTATTCAGGGGGGTTGCTCAAAATTCACCAGCTGCCATACCCAATGAACCAAACCTAGATATTAGAGCTACAATGCAGTCGGATGGACTGGGATCTTTATTGTGAAGTGGTCACACGTATGTAAAATGGCAAATATTACTTACTCTGTCTAGCGAATGAAATTAGCGTGTACTCTTTTTCACAAACTAGCGTGCTCAGTGTAAGGTGTGTACAACTTACTTCCACTGAACTATCACAGTCCCGTTTACTGAGCACAAAAGTGGAGATAAATTTATTTTGGGCCAGACCAATCACTTCCCTTCACACTGAACCAAGCAAGAATACCCAGATGCCTTACCAGGCCTGAGATATATAGCACTTTTGTCGCAGAAACGAAACACAGGTAAACTTGTTTTATGTATTTCTCTTTCAGCATGCACCAGGCTGTGAGAATTTATTGTGTTTGACTGTTGCGAAGCAAATAAGAGTCAGGTTGATAATATCCGTAACAAGTGGGACTAGAGAGAGACAGACAGACAGAGAAAGAAAGAAAGAAAGAAAAAAGAAAGAAAGAAAGAAAGAAAGAAAGAAAGAAAGAAAGAAAGAAAGAAAGAAAGAAAGAAAGGGTAATCTTGGTTTAAACAGTTATAACAATTGCTATACAATATGTTATTTGATTCTTTTATAATTTTGAGCTCATGCAACATATATCACGTAGTTCAGCGGGATGAAATGACAAACACAGGTCGTTGTTTTTACAAGGACACAGTTCCTCGAGTCAGAGTTGAGAAGACCTTAAAGGTGACCAAATACAAGGTACTGCAGTTTTGCTCCCGATAGAGTGTAATTAGTTATATCAGTTTATCAGCGTTCTTTGTGTGTGTGTGTGTGTGTGTGTGTGTGTGTGTGTGTGTAATGTAAATACGTTTCCAAGAAAAAATATAGAAAATCAGGAGGTTCAAACAATTATCAAAGTAAATCAATTCTTGACCATGAGTACTTGTTCCCATGCTTAATCATTGTCAACTCCGTTAATTTTACGGTGTTGACCTCTTGTTCTTAAAAATACTGTCGCAATATAAATGCATTCGTACCTTTTTAAGTCTGGTAGGATTTGCGTGTCTGGGGATGAATTGCCCAGCTTGTCCCACACACATCTTGGTCACTATGAATATGTAACACATAGACCGTAACTTCAAGATTTCACTCAATTATTGGTGATTACATCGTGTAACATATGGTAAATCTGTTCACGATCAAGATAGCGACGAAAGAGAATAGAAATGAAAAGAAAAACATTCTGGAATAAAGCAATAAAGCTTCGCCCCTGCGAGGAATCTTCGTAAATCTACCTCCACCTGTGCTGCATGTCTAATATTCTATCGGGTGAACTCGATGAAAGTATTCAGTATGTCACCTGTATCATGCTTTTCTTTGCCAGTTTATTTCCGACATCTTGAAATTAATAATGGATGAGAGCCAGATTTTATTTTTTTTAAATAAGCGCATGCTTGTGGAAGATTTGTGGGTTATTTTCTTCGCTGATGAAAATACGTATCGTGCATAGAATAATTTAGGGGTCGAACTAATTGCATATGATCAACAATTGTACCATGTCTCATCCTGCGAAGCCTACTTATTTGGCCTCAAGGACGCATTCGGTTGTTATGGATCCATTTTTGCATATCCATTGGGATCAGAGTCATGCAAGGGTGTCAGTGATCCCGCATGTGCCAGAGTAGGTCAGCTGATAGGGACAGGAGAGAGGCCGTATGGTTACGGGGAAGAATGATCTTTGTTAAGGTGATACGTGCACGGAGGGATACTGGCATACATGGCCAACTCAAATTTCAGCAAATAAAATGGTGGCTAAGCTACAATTTTCAAAATATGTCTGTGTGCCAACACAAACATTCTGTTTTTGTTGTGGTTCTTTCTGTCTTTCTTTCTTTCTTTCTTTCTTTCTTTCTTTCTTTCTTTCTTTCTTTCTTTCTTTCTTTCTTTCTTTCTTTCTTTCTTTCTTCCTTTCTTCCTTTCTTTCTTTCTTTCTTTCTTTATCTCTTTCTTTTCCTTTTAACCAGCAATTTTGTCCGATAATTTTTTTGGACACTATTACATTTGAAAACTCCAAACTTGCCATGATTGTAGCTCCAGACATGAAGCCATGTTTTTTATGAAGAGGGGCGATGATTTTGAAAATTATACAAATTTGAATCCATATATCTTGAAGATCTTTGAATCTATTTTTGTAATTACATGTGACCTCTAAAGAGTAGAGGTCAAGGTCATTTTGCCATTTGAAATTGTCTTCTAGCCATAGGTGTGTCAATTTTTTTCCAATTTTGATCATGTTGGACTTAAATTGTACATATATTGACGCTGCACATTTTTGTAATTTACATGTTACATCTCAAGGTCAAGGGTCAAAGTCATTTGGACCTTTGAAAGTTTCATCCAGCCATGACTCTGTCATTTTCCATCCAATTTTAACCATGCTGGACCCAAATTGTAGGCATTGCAACACTGCATTTTTTTGTAATTCACATGTGACCTCTACAGGTCAAAGGTCAAGCTCATTTGGACCTTTGAAAATATCATCCAGCCATATTTCTGTCAATTTGCATCCAATTCTAACCATGTTGGACTCCAGTTGTAGGTATTGTATTATAAAGATCAAAGTTCAGGGTCATTTGGACCTTTGAAATTTTCATCTAGTCGTCACTTGGTTGATTTTCATCCAATTTTAATCATGTTGGACTCTAATTGTAGGTCTTCCAACACTGCACATTTTTGCAATTTACATGTGACCTCTAAAGGTCAAAATTCAATGTCATTTTGCCATGTGAAATTTTCCTCTGGCCATAAAACGGTAAATTGCAATCCGATTTTGATCATGTTGGGCTCAAATTGTATAATTTCACAGCACATTTTGGTAATTTACGTGTGACTTCTAAAGGTCAAAGGTCCAGGTTATTTGGCTCTTTAATTTTTTTTATCTGGCCATAACGTGGGCATTTTTCATCAGATTTCAATAATGTCGAGCTCAAATTGCAGGTATTGCAACACTGCACAATTTTGTAATTTACATATGACCTTTAAAAGTCAAGGTCTTTGGACTTTGGAATTTTAATCTATCCATATTTACAACTTTTGAAGGCACACGG
>OZ026619.1:70003019-70018019 GCA_964020975.1 Hermodice carunculata
TGTGTGTGTGTGTGTGTGTGTGTGTCAAATTGACAAGGAATATACATCGTAGGGCGTGCAACCACCAGTCGATGTCCGATAAAACGTTGTGCTATGTCTCCACTGTTTCATCCACCAGCACTCTGATGGAGTGATCCGGAACAGACAGTGATGTGCTGAGGCATGGAATTCTAGCAAAACAAATGTTTTCATACATACGTCAGTAAATTACATTGAAGGTGATTCATGATAACACTTTAGATTGTATTCAGTCAGTCTGCTAAATCCCAGATAGGCCCTGACTTTCAACTTTGGCAGCACCGCCGTTATTACGTTTTTTTTTTTTGTTTTTTGTTTTTGTTACCTCAGCTGACTTTTTAGCAAGTTGAAGTGGGTGGGACGTATCGGACAACGGACGGACATATAGTTTTAAATGAAGCAAATATGGAAAAGTTGTTCAATAATGAAAATGGATGTATTATAATGTAACTTTATGTCAGCATATATTAATATTCGAATGTCACAGTTTTGGGCTCTTTAATTTGTTTGTAGGGCACTCTGTGGTAAAACGGACCAGCGAAAAAAATGTTAAGATTGCATTTTACTATTTTCTGACAGCCGAGACGTCATATCTGCAAAAGTAATAAAATTCCAAGTTTTTATTTTAGAAAAGAATCGTGCAAATGTAAGATTTACATATTTTCCGTCACGGTCAGGACACTCTGAAAAATGGATATTTTGCCAGGTTTGTAGAATGAAAAGACAAAATAGTGTGGACAAAAAACCTTATCATTAGTGACATCACAAAACTTGTTCATCCAAGATCAGATTTCCGTTCTAATCTTAAAGAATTGTTAAATTTTAAGTATTCTGTCCCCAGCAACTTACATTTTCAAAATTTGTTTAATTTCCAAACTTGTGCCTGCATTTAAAAATAATTTCAGATTCTTTAAAAAATATAAATGCTACCCTCAGTGATACCAAATATTCATTGTTAATATAAGAATTTTACTTGTTACAGAATAGTGTCATGATTAAAATCAATAAATACTCTTATTCAAGAAAAAGAGGATTAAATGCGGAATAAAAAGGACTAAATATTTGATGTCATGATCAAAAATAATAGCAATCTTATTTCAAGAAATAGAAGATTAAATGGTAAATGAAAGGAAATAAAAATGTTCATTTAAAAACATTGTAAACCAGTTGTACAACATATATCCAGTTTACAGAACGTCTGTCCTTCACAGTTAGAGGGCAAACTTTCCAATCGTGATACAAATTATAAGACAAGTTCATGTCTCAGGCCCACGTGTAAAACGGTTTGACAAATACCAACAAAGTCACATTAACTTCATTTCATATGCACATCTGAAAAGTCAGAGTTCGGTCATATATATATTTTCATGTGCATATCTAAAAAGTCAGAGTTCGGCCATTTAAATATTTTCTTCCTTATTTCCTATTAGAGAAATTTGATGCAGGTGGTCACATGACCAAGTTTAGCTGGTACAAATACCTGAAGGGGCTTGCTGTTCTTCAGCCAGCCTGGGGTTGTATTGCAGAGAAAAGATTGTATTGTGAGGCTCGTCAATACAAGATTTCATTATCTTACAACCTCATGTTTGCTCTTCTCTCTGATTGGGTTTGTTTTATTTGGTTATTTGGCCCCTAAAGTATTCATTTTTCATTTTCTAAATTGTCCACAGCATTTATATTCTGGTTTTGGCATTTTAAGATGAAAACTAATCTCACTCATAAGTTGTGTTATATTTATTTATAATCCAACAATAAACTTCTACTTTAAGGTTTCTTTGAAATTTTATGGCCTTTCCTGGATCCTTTCATCAAAATCTACGCCAAGCCACTGCTTAAGTGATAACTCAACTTGACATTTAGCCATAATAAGAGTATTATAATGATGTCACTTTTGCGACTTTTTAGGTGGACTACAAGTTAATATAGACTGCATCTTAAATAACAAATTTTGATATCAATACACAAACCATGACAATAACTGATAAATATAAAAATCTATCAATTGGAAAACTATGCATATGTTGTTTTATAAAAAACTGACCTCAATAACTTTAAAATTTAAAATGTTGCGGACGGGACATCTTAACGCATCTTGAATATTTAGGTTTATTAGCATGATATTATATAGATACCTCTATTTTGCTTTCCATATATAGATTTCTGATTGTATACTTTTACTGAGGAAACCTAAAAAACGGGATTATAAACCTCCTGTTCATCCTGTCTATTGCATATATCAAAATTGTAATGAAAGATTTCAAATTCAGCCAAAATCTTGTTTAAACATTAAAAAAACATAAGCTTTTACATTGTTTAATGATAATATTATACAAGACCCAATCTTGTTTTCATTATCATCTTATATTCTATATGTTACAGGGATTTAAGCATGTTAATTTTATCAGTTCAGTTTTAGTGATATGACAGACAACAATATTCAATACCATGGTAAATGTTTATTTTACATGATTCGGGTACTTTTGTTCGAAGTGCCAAGTAAAAAGTTGGCTTATTTCTGGTTGAGGTCATTTGGTCAAAATTATCCCATCCGCCACGATTTTTGGTGTTCCGCCTGCGACGCTACTAATTTGCATTAAAGAAAAATCGAAGTTGAGGAAGTCAAATGTCTGTGAGAGTTGTTTTACAAATATCCAAGTTATCAAATCATGCTGGTGTTTTGATCTTGTAGAATGACATGACGTTATACACAATGAATGTGTATTGTGCTAAAAATTATGTCTTAACATAACTGATATTCTGTGAAATATCTCCTTGTCATCGGTGTGTATCCGAAAATCATATTTTGTATTAACCTTGACCTCAGTCAATTACTTTCGAAGGCTACTATGAAGTCAATGTCACCAGCAGACTCCCCAGGCTTAACGGCTAAACGGGGATAATTTTAAACACCAGTTGGTACTACGTAAGCAGTATCTTCATATAGACTTCTTATCAACTTTATCAGTCATTCTGTCATGATGCTACCCACAGCCAAGGAGCAAGCAATACGAAGTCAGAATAGCCCTGCTGTTGTGGGACCCAAAATCACTGGTAAAAACTAGAACGTGGCTGTCATAGTGCTACACAACGTCGTGTGATCAGGATTGAAAAGGGATTAATACTGCAGCTTTGGAACCTTGGATCTATATCATACGTTGGAATTTTCTTTTAGTCATCATTCAACACAAATGGAACAAACAGTTTGTCATTGAGAGAGGTAAAGTCGGCATTAGGGAAAATAGACCATGACTCAGATATATGATTTAAAAATAGGTCATCATCATCAACATGATTAAAAAGCAGATTTGACTGTGAACAAGGAGAACAAATCCATTCCTTGTCACGATCATAGTTATACATTATGCATTTTAAATGATATGATTCTTTACAAGCCGTACATTGCCTTTGGTTTAAAGCACAGTGACCCAGTGTTTGTTTACAAATTTTACATTCATGCACCGTTATCAAGGAGTGGGAAGAAGAAATTTTCACTGGGCAGAGGAACAATTTAAAGGAAGTACTTTAATAACTATTGGACAAGGAAATGAGTGTTGCAAACTGTAGGTAAATATAGCATACAAGGTATCCGACACACTGCGAGTAATTTTCAAAATTATGCAAATGGGGGCTAATTAAAGTTTTAAATCTTCAATATCTCATATACTATAGTAGATGGGGTTCCGAGTGTACAGGAGTTCTATCAAAGCAAGGCAAAGGTCCTTTCAAACATCTTGTCAAGGTCAAAAGTCATGTCAAAATCAAAGGTCAATTTTAGGTCAAAATGTCATTTTAAAGGTCAAGGTTCACTTCAGGTAGAACTAACCTCAAGGTCAAAGGTCATTTTCGATGGTGGCTTTCTTCTAGCCATTACTTGGTCAATTTTTATCCAATTTTGATCATGATGGGCTCAAATTGTAGCTATTGTAACACTGCACATTTTAAAGCTCACATGTGACCTCTAAAAGTCAAAGGTCAACGTCATTTGGACCTTTGAAAGATTAATCTAGCCATAACTCGGCCAGTTTCAATCCAATTCTAATCATAATGAACTCAAATTGTAGGTGTTGCAACACTGCACATTTTTGTAAGAACATGTAACCTCTAAAGGGTAAAGGTCTTGGTTATTTGGCCCTTTGAAAGTTTCTTCTTGCCATAACTTCGTCAGTTTTCATCTGATTTGGTTTATGTTTGGTTTAAATTGTGGGTATTGTAACACTCTACATTTTTACAATTTACATATGACCTGTAAAGGTCAAAGGTCAAGGTCATTTGGACTTTGAAATTTTCATCCACCCATAAGCTTAATGGGATGTGAAGTACCAAAAGTTGTAGCATTTAATATTTACAACTTTTGAAGGCACTGACAGATTTGCTTTGAAGCAAATCTTCTTTTCTAGTCTGACATGTATCTCAATGAACTTGACTTGACTTGAGCTGTGTTCATGTTAATGACGCAGTCGGCACTGCAGCACATACCGCGCACGAGGCGTCAGCCGCGTGTGGGGCTCGTTCTGCAGTCCTGGGAACATCCATAATGCAGTCACCTGTGTTAAACCTTCTTGTACAAGGTGATCTCTGATCTTAGCCAGTGACTTTGACTTCAGTCAATGGCTTTTGCAGACCATTACGACTTTCATTTCACCACCAAATGGCTCAAAAGCATACAGGTTGACAACTCTAAATACAAGTTGGCACCTCATAACCAATGTTTTCTCATATACGCGTACCAGACTTATCATTTAGGATGACCTTTGACCTTAGCGAATGACATTGAACCAGCATTACTTTGTTGTTATTTGCTGGACCTCAATCAGCTGACACTGACATTCCACCAAGTCACCAAGACCTAGGATGGACGAAAACCATGAATATATCCACAAACATCTGATGACATGGCTTTAATTCTGGTTCCTAATTTTGAGTTCACTCCAGGTTAATTTTTTTTTTTATTTATTTATTTTTTTTAGGTGGACCTCAGTCATGTACATACTTTAAGGTTGACTTAACCCTCAACCATTTTGACTTGATATTGGCAATTGTGCTCACGTCACCAAAAGAAAAAAAATGGACAAGTCTAGTTGTCAGACAGAAGCACAGCTGTCCACTGACTAAAACATTTATACTGACTGCGTTTCATTACAGGGTCATTTTCACTGGTTAATTGTCCTCAAGTTTGATCACGACCTCTGACCTTAGTCAATTACTTTGACATAGGTACATATAGATCATGTTACCAACAGGTATCTTGACACATGCCATCTATGTACAACTACCTACGTCATCGAATCTAGGTTCTAAGTTCCAGAGATATTTTATTTTCGGTCATTTTGGCCCAATTTTTATTAAATTTTATGTCATAATTGAAGTAAAACCTATGGTTGCCATGGCAACACTGTATCTCCCAAATGGACACACATTGTTTTCGGCAACAAGTAAAAATGAAAAGGACAGCTGTCAAACTATACAAAAAGGCAAGCGAAAAAAAAAACTTTGTGGGACAAGGTGTCCATCACATCTCACATTTTGACACCTTAATATCAAGTACTAATATGGAACATTAGAACATATATGTACATATTCTTATTCTTCTAAAGTTTGGTACCAAGCATGTGTGTTTCTCTGTTTTTTAGTGCGGCGTACATGGACTGTAGATATTGAAAAATTCACTTCTACATAAAGGGGACCACTGTGAACACCATTAGATACATATTAACGACTTAGACCTGCAAGTGGGGCACGGACATCACGGGGGCACCTTGTATTTATGTCATGGCGTTTTCTTTTATATATTTTGGATACGAGATGGAATGAACCCCTTCCCAGTTGTACAATGAAATTATTATTGATCAGTATTAAACCCTCCGTTGACCACCTGCAACAATACACTTTTAATGACGCAAGTTCCTTTTGGAATTCAAGAAGTGGAAAGTATTGCGGTCTTTGCCCAAGTATTTATTTTTGCTTTGACAAGTGGATTATGTGTTGGAACCAAGGGTATAAGCAAAGGTGTTGGGAAGTAATATGCATTTTTTTTTAAACATACAATCTGCTCCCCACCATAAGATCATAATCTTAAATATCATTGCTTTGGAACAAACTTTTACAAATTTGGGGATTCTAGGTTTCTGTGATTATTAAATAATAGACATATGACTTCTTTGTTTGAATAACCAGTGAAAGACCTCTTTGAAAAAAAAAAAAAAACTTCCATCATTTTTTATCTATTTTTCAGCATCTGTCCATGTATTTGTCCATCCATCCGTCCATCCATCTATCGATCTATCTATCTGTCTTTCTGTCTTCTTATTTATTTTCGGACTAAAATCTAAACACCAGCCTGAGACATGTGCATTTCAAGTTTAAAGTCAGTTGAATTCTTTCTGCTCAGTTGTCAAGTTTAATATAGTATCATGGCTAATTAGCTACTATTTGAAATTTAATCAATCTTCAATTATTTATGTGATTTCTTCATAACTATAACTTTCAAATTGTTCACATGTTATAAATAATACATCTTGAAAAGAACAAGACACATTGAAAGGAGAAAAATCCACCAACACCGGTGATCAAATCGCACGGGAATTTGACTTGCTTCAGCTGGCGAACTGTAAGGCAATGGTAAAACAGCTGTCGAAAACGAAAGAGCGCATGTGTACTGCAAGTGCAACACAGGATGACACTTTATGATTATATCTCCTTTAAGCTTTCCAATGCCTAATCTTCACAGATGCCCTCTAGTGGTTAGAGTGTCAACTATTACTTTGCTTCTGTACATGCGTGCACGATGCATCTGCATGACACAAGCTTGGGGCATGTGATATGCTGTTATTCTGGCTGTTTTTATTTGTTTGTTTGTTTATGGTCAAAAAAAACCCCAGAGTTTATGCTTAAGCTTCTTTTCCTGCTACAATCCATGTCTAGAATGCAATGTGTTATATAATATATTCGAACCAACGGATAACTATAGGATATTGCCGCTTACAATCAATCCCCGCACTTTAAACATGCTATCAAAATAGTGACCAGCTGAAACACACACCCACACACAACAACAACAAAAACAACAACAAAAACAACAACAACAACAACAACAAAACAAACAAACAAAAACAAAACAATATAAAGTAATTAGATAAATATAAATAAAATCAATACAAATCAAAACAAAAACAAACCAAAACAAAACAAACAAAAAAAACTCTGTGTAAATCTGTTCGCCACGCAACAAAGTGGACGGATGAAAAACAATGCATAAAAACGGAGAAAGCGTTGGTACCCAAATGGAAGGGGAGAGTAGAGATAAATTATGGCAGTTCTCAAGCTGTATCAAGTCATATTTCACTGATGTCGATGCATATATCATTGTGTATACCATCTAACCACACAATGAAATTGTTTTGGAGAAGTCCAAAATGTGGATTGTTGACAGACGACCGACGGACGACAGACCCTCACAAAAGCTCAGCTGACTGACAAGTGAACAGAGCTAAAAAACAAAAAAAAAACAAAAAAAACAAACCCGCACTGTTTCCGTTGCTCTGTAAAGGAAACTTGGCTGAGCTCAATTGACGGATCCGAAAATTGACGCGACACATCCGAGACAACAGCGGCGCCTTTTGCCCACAGGTCCGAGTCCAGCAGGCAGGCTGAGATATAGCGGGCCGCCACTATACACGTGACATGAAACGACATCAAAATATATGATTCAGGGGACAAACTAGGACTGCATAGGGACAGAATCACAAATGGTACGATCGGATGTGGAGTTTTCATTGGCGCCGATTGTGGCGACTTTTTATCTGCATTTTGATGCAGTGCCCAAAACGGGACACAAACAAAGCCCTAGGAAGGGAATTATTGCATTTCAGGACGGAAGGAGAGTGACCAAACTGGGAAAATACTTTTGTGCTGTGGGCTGAAAGGTTTCAATACACAGTGCTGTATATCCATGTAGAAACAAAAGATTACATAGAGCAAGGTTAGAGCTCAAACCCGACGATGTCTGAAACATTTCTTTCTTTCTTTCGTCCTCAGTCTGGTCACCCACGATCGCTTGGTCCCACATCTTTACGCCATGGAAGATAGAATGTTGTTAGCGCGAGGGTACATGAAGGATTAACTGTATCATTTTCAAATCACTGTTCAAAAATTTGCCAGGGGCATAAAGCGATAAGAAATGAGCCAGTTGAACTCCCTGCATACTACGATAAACGAATCACAGGGGGTTCACGGCGGATGTCTCCTCAGCTTGGTTGCTTTCTAAATTTGCAACTTATATATTACAGTTGCAGACATGCGAAGTTTCCAAAGTCAAACCTTGGCGTCAGTTACGCTTCTCTGAACTGTTGCAGACCGATAAGAGTGACTCGCTCTTCCCTCTCGTCTGCTTGGAAGAGTGTCCTGGTATTAAAACAAAGCAAGACGTCCATGTGCTGATGATGAACAGCAATGATGCCTGTGGAATTCATTTGGTAACTGTCTTACATAGTAGGTCGTATTACCAGTTTCGGTGTCAAAGTGAAAACAGTGGTAGACCTCTTGTATGTTGCTGCGTGTTAATATTGAATATTTTAGGCTGCAAAGTTTTGTTTTTGTTGTTGTTTTGTTTGTGTGTGTGTGTTTTTTTTTTTTTTTTTTTTTTTTATTTGTTTTTTTGTTTTGTTTTGTTTTTTGGGTTTTTTTGGGGGGGGGGGTGTTTTTGCTTTTTGTTGGTTTTTATTTTTGTTTTTTATCGGTTCTCTATGGTATGTTGTCAAGACAAATTATTGAAAAATCTGGTCACAACTTCACCCAGTTCTCGTTCCCTCCTGTGATTCCTTGGTAGCATATATCATGCTTTCATATGTAAGGACAAACCCGTACTAAAGTCCTATGATAATCGCCAAAAAACCAGCTTTCATCTGAATCAACTAAGTATACATCGCTATTTAAGTAAATGAAATCATACCACACAATTGCCATGGATTGAGGAAACATCCATACTACCCCGCCCCCTCCACCCCAAAAATATAAATAAATCAACATAACATATAACCCAAAACACAAAAAAGCAAAAGCAAAACAAAAGAGTAAAAAAACCAAAAAAACAAAAAAACACACAAAATGTAAAAAAAAAAAAAACAAACAAACAAACAAACAAAATGAAAATAAAAAACAACAAAAAATAAAACACGGAAAAACTAACAAAACAAAAGAAAATTAAAACAAAACAACAACCCCCCCCGAAATCAGAGATGATAAAATATTGAGCAGCTTGTCGCCAGCATGTTCCTTCATTCCAGAAATGAGTTACTGCGTCGTAAAAAGGCAAAGCCGTGGAATGTTCGCCGACATCATTTCAAACAACCTACGCTG
Source organism: Hermodice carunculata (assembly GCA_964020975.1). Classification (NCBI taxonomy): domain Eukaryota; kingdom Metazoa; phylum Annelida; class Polychaeta; order Eunicida; family Amphinomidae; genus Hermodice; species Hermodice carunculata. Next base: position 70,012,392 of record OZ026619.1, read on the forward strand.
CTCGATGCGAATAAAAGTATGCGGGTGGAGAATATTATCATTATCATCGTGTTTCATTTATGTTGACGTTACTCTGCTGAAAATTCACTTATGATATTCGTGTGACATGTGGGCAGTAAACTATGATGCACAGATATTTATTGTTTTATTTACAAATTATTCACTGCGGATAAACAGCATATATATATATATAGATAGATAGATAGATAGATAGATAGATAGATAGATAGATAGATAGATAGATAGATGGACTGACTGACAGTCAGACAGACAGACAGACAGATAGATAGATAGATAGATAGATAGATAGATAAATAGATAGATAGATAGATAGATAGATAGATAGATAGATAGATAGATAGATAGATAGATAGATAGATAGATCAATTTATTTTGCATAAATACTTCTGAAACTAATGAACGTCTATCATAAGAAGATCTGATTTCGAAAAGCTTTCGGTATGACGTGAAAAAAACAAAAAACAAAAAAAAACAAAAAACAAACAAAACTAAAACAAAACAAACAAACAAACAACCAGCCCCCCCCCCCAAATTGATCCCCTTTTCCCAAATTATTTGAGTGGACACTACAATACCTGTTTGTAATCTGTTTCCTGCTTGTGTCAACCACAGAAACAGACATGCACAGCCCAGCAAAATGAAACAATTTTAATGCCGCCCACGAGTACATTGAGGCAACAAGCAGACTGGGAACAGTCACTAAATTTGTCTATGTCAGTGACCTGTTTGTTTCTCCTCTCATTTCTATACCTGCAAAAAAATAATAAATAATAAAATAGGGCATCGCCCTTTTTTGGTCTATTTTTCACACAAAAATATGTTCAACCCAGAAAGTATGTGGTATACAACATATCAAACAATGTGGTCCAGTAAAATTCTATCTTACAACTAATCATACAAAATATTCTTACAATCTAGTTTGTGGCATTTGACTTTCAGCTATATGGAGTACAAAACTAGTATATACGAATCAATGAAATTCAAGTTACGAAAATGACACCACTATACCCATATATTACGTACATATGACCATGTAGTTGCTTTTGACGTTTGTTGCAATGTTTTGGGTACTCGTGTAATCCCAACAGACATTACACAATCGGAGACATTCATATTTAACTGCGATCGTCCTCACTTCCTGTGTTGCCAGGGCAACAGACTGATGCGTCCACCATGATCAGGGCAGATTTGTATTATATACTACATAAACATCCATAAATAACACCTTTTCAAGCACAAGAGAGCTCATTTCTAATCAATTTAGACATCTTTATGTTTCAAATATATGTTAAAACATTTCCTTAAGATTATTATGTGTTTTTTTTTTATTTTATTGACAAAATATTTTTACCATGCTAAATATATGGATCTGCTCTGATGCAGGTGGCTCCCTCTTTTGCTCAATAGCTGTTACAGTAGGACCGCATCTGAATATGAGTACATCCTATTTGCAAAAAATAAGAGATTCCTTAAGAGGCCGAGAAATACTGCTCTCATCAGTTGTTTGGGGTGTCTCAAGAAACCAATTTAAATCATTTTGTGTGTAAAAGAACAGAAAGGATTTTTTTCTAAGCTTTTCTTCGTTTTCTTCAAAACTAGCAAGGTGCAGAAAGCCACGTTTCATGTTCTGGGAAGAGTAAATGGTAATTAAAAAGTGAAAATATTTACCGCAAATGTTTATTGAAAAATAAAGCATATTTACAGTTTTCACATATCGTTAACTCTTCATGTTTCTCTCTTTCTGTTTTGCTATTTGTGTGATTCAGACAAGAGAGTTTAAAAAAGATTAAGACGTTTTCTTTCTTGAGAGCCCCAAAAAGAAACGGTAAAGTGCCGGGGAAATAGACATGCGATTACGTTTCTTAATAGGGAAAGCTTTGAATCCCAGTAGCTTGTACGGTGTATACTAGGAATAATGTCATCTGTTTCCCGTGTATTTCTACCAGATGATACATATTTGAAGTGTAACCAATTAAGTCAATGAGAACTTGTGCCTTTAAAGTATGTATATTAAAGAAAATGCAACTTCCCTTAGAACTTTTGTACGCGAGTTCAACTAACTCGAGTTATATATATATATATATATATATATATATATATATATATATATATATATATATATATATATATATATATATATATATATGAACTATATGAGTATGTGTGTCAGTAAGAAAGGTCGCAATGCACTATGTCAAAAGCGTAAATAATAAGGTCCCAAATTGGCTACCGCTCAGTGAGTTTCCCAGTTCTGTTACTAAGTATTATCGTCCAGTCCCATAGAGAAACTGGAAATATCCATCTGCGGCACTTTGAATACAATCGCACAGAAAACAAACGATTACATCTACTTCAAGAATACTTAATTCACCAACATGCACGACATCTGTATAGGCTTTTTACTGCAGGCCGGACCTCTTAAGATATCGGAGATTCCAAATTGTTCCTAATTTAGTGCTAATTTATGTGCGGCATATATTTCCACATATTCACATGCCTGATATGATTTTTTGATTATTATACTCACAGGATGATTGATTTATCACACCCTAGAGGTCGCACAGACCTTTTCGATAAGTCTTAATATACATCCGTCACACCCTTTTGGAACCTCGTTCCCACAGATATTCGAAATGCCCTTTCCCTGTCACATTAAAAAAAACAAACATACAAACAAACAAACAAACAAAAAAAAAGAAAAAACAAAAACAAAAAACAACAACAACAACAACAACAAAACAGACTTTTCTACACGCCTAGTCAAATATCCAGCATTGCACTTCATTCCTGAAAGAGCCCCCCCACCCCCCTCCCCCCTCCCCACACACACACTTCCTTATACTCAACGACGATTAGGCCGCTGTCAGCTAAGTATTTTTTTTTTTTCAAATTAGCGTACAAGATTCACTCGATAGTGCTTGTGGCATCAGTGAAAAATGTTTTAATCTCTTATCGTTGTGTGCTCGTAACATCATTCCTCCTACCAAATCACATGCCACTATTCTTAACGTTCCTCCTATTACACTTGAAACTCTACCTTTAGGTTCTACTGCTTGTAGCTTTGAAAACGGTGAATCGATTTTTCTTCCTGTTGAAGGCTATATTGACAGCACAAGAAGATTTCAATATGGGTTCCTGGCATATTTTCAGTAAAGGATTGATTCTAATTTCGTGAAAGAAACTACTGGCTCATGCAATTTGTTTTGCGGTTGCCCACTACCTGCCTTATCCCTCGAGCGTTTTTTGTATTTTTGTATTTTTTTCCTCTTTTGCTTACTGTTTGCATTTACTGTTCCTCATTGTGGTGTTCGCTGGCCGTATATTTATTATGCTTAGTTATCATCGACTGAACATTTGAAAGGGCAGTATTCACTGTTTTGTATTCGCATTGCTTCGCTTTGTCGTGTGACATTGTCTATTGTCTGAAGGGATATTAATACATGGCTTGCTCGTCTTTCCAACTGGATCATAAAAATGTTTAACCTATTTCTGGTCAAAGTATAACCGAAGCAAATAGCATTCCTTGGCGCGGGAAGGCAGCAGCGCGAAGCAACCTTGTGACCTGGTGCGTGCCATCTTGAATGGTCTTATATACAAATCTCGGCAAAATATTTTCAAGTAACGAGAAATACAAGTAAAAACATTTGGTCAGACAATTTACCCACGGGCGCTTTGCGTGTTTTGAGCGGGAAGTGGTTAAATCAGCTGTTCTTATGCTGCATGTGTGACCCAGTCACCTGCAAAGAGACATGAAGATGTGCAGTGATTTGTTTCGTGCACATATCAGGTAAATTACCACGCATAATCTAAGATGAAATCAAGTCCGTTTAAACATTCGCTTATATTCTCTGATACATCCAAAGAATTTTAGTTCATTTTGTAACCTCTTTTGATAAAAGTGCAAGAAACAAAACGTCTCATGCCTCGATGGCACCTGTTAGTAAATAAATCTTGATATAAAACTGTATACTAGATAACAGTATAAAATATGTTAATATTTTCATATGTATCAACACAGTGATAATGCCAGAACTAAAGAGAAAGTAAATATTAGACAAGCTGTAATGGTCCATTCAAAATTGCCTTTTATCACTGGACGGGTGTACTGTATCGTATCTGAGCATGACTCAAACCCCCTATTGGATCTAGTTACACAGCCATGTTGGACAAATGTAAGGAATGTCTGGACGCATCTTCCCTGAACACAGCTAGTGTCTCTTATTTCCATTTGCTGCTTATAAGGACGAGCAGGCCGCACAAAAAATACAACTGTTGGCTACAAGATCACATATGAATGAAATTACACTTCCCTAGATTTGATGATAATTGACCACTTCACCCATGAAACTTTGATTTCAGGTATACAGGCCAATACATGTTTGCCTGCCTATGTTGGGCCATGTGTATTTCACACTTTCTTACACAGAAACTACATGATTACGACAGGGTAACAGAACAGGGAAAAGGTGGCAAATTATAAAGTAAACCTCAATAAACTATGTGCCTACCAGGAATATATGGGTGGACACCAGCACCAGCCTACCTCAGAGCGTTTTCTTTTGCAAGCACAACATCAACCTTCCATTCTCGATGGCTTCGGTGGGCGACACACATTCATAATGAACTACCAAATTCCTGGCTTGTGACCTATGACCTCTGGTGACAATCTGATAAACTAACATCTTTAGTTTTATAAATATTCTTCACCTGTTGCTCTCTCTCTGTCCAGCATATACATTCTGTATGCGACATGGAAGATATATACTATAAGTAAATGATCATGGATAAGCAGTCATTTTTGTTTTTGTGGCGATTTCATAATGTTTGCCGAGGTGCAATTTTCTATGATTTTTGTCATGCTCAACTCAAGATTGCAGGCTGGTGCAACTATACGAGAAACCATTGTTGCAATTTGTTTGGAGCCCAACTTCACATTTGCTGAATTGCATATGCGTCGAACAGGTTTTGAAAACACGCCTTCAACTATGCGCGACCTCTTGTGGCAATCACTATAACGAAACTTAACATGCATACCACATGGATGGGATTGTTACTGAAATGTCGGTATCCCACGGGGATTGTAACACGACCTGCAGACAATCATGAACTTAATTTTACCATTTACTTCGAAAATATATACTCTGAACATATGGATGATGAGTTTATTATATATTATTGTTGTAAAAGGTAAACCATGTTCAGCTGGAAAAACAACGACAAGAGGAAATGAAAAAAAATGAATGCAACAACAGGTTGTTTTTTGTTTTTAATATTTTAAACCAGATCAACAATGTCCATACATAATGCATACCCAAAGAAGCTTGGGATCGTCTTCGCTTGTCAGAGCAAACGCACCCAGTCATTAAGAGGGGCAAGCATGCATGAACATGTATCTTGAATATTGTGTACCTCTTTATCCACGGTCTAGTTTTGTTTTGTAACACTCAAGAAAGGATTATTATTGTTATTATTATTATTATCATCATCATCATCATCATCATCATCATCATCATCATCATCATCATCATCATCATCATCATCATCATCATCATTATTAACATCATCATTATTATTATTATTATTATTATTATTATTATTATTATTATT
>OZ026619.1:70023019-70115519 GCA_964020975.1 Hermodice carunculata
ACAGTGCCCTATGAGATGTTTGTAACATGGATTCGATCCAATGAGATACCAGGAATGTACTGATAGTACAAATAGACTGCTGCTGTGCAGTACAGACCACTACAGTGGTGGCCGTCTCCATAGCCAGGCTCCAGACACATGGCCTGGTCTTGTTTATCGACAAACCTTGGAGGATCACAAATGACCAGTTTTAGAGCGTAATAAATGGTATTGATGTTAAATCAGCCAATCAGGAGCCACGTATAAGGGCGGTTTATACCTACGAAGACCAAGGTTTATATGACCTACTTAATGAAATGAATATGTTAAACACTGCACCATATCCAGGTGCAAATGGTGTCCCAAGCAAGTGAAAAAGCCTGAAAATAAACAATCAATTCATTGATATCACCAATTAACAATATAATAAATCTGTCAAGGAAAACATCAGGTTTCCACTAGAACTTGTTGTCAAATAATTAATCAGGGATAGACAATAGACCATGTAAGAAATTTCACCACCAGATGGCTCTGGGGTACTATACACCCTAGCCTGACTGAGTGCCCACTAGCTGGGCATGAGAGAGTATGGGAGGTGGACAGTCTTTGAGTAGAAACAGGAACTAATCAAGAGAGGAGCACCAATTAAAGGCAAAAAGTGTGATTTTGTAGAAAGGTAAGTACTTGCTGATCAGTTTCATATATTATCTTACAGGAATTTATCCCAAGATTATAAGTTTAGTCACTTTACTCCAATGGGTTGAACCAGCAGTTTACATCACTGGTCATATATTGCTGTGTGTGTGTATAAATACCTCTCTTGGCCACACACAATTCTGTGACAAGTCAAATTACGAGACTGTGATTGAAAGTATAGTTAATGTTCCATAAAGAGAGACTTTCATAGCCATACATACATTATTTTGAATGTGGAATAACCTGGTCAAAGTGCACATAAGCCACCAGTAGCCTGACCTGAGCCAAGCCTCTGGGGCCCAGCCAGTAGCTTGTATATTGGGTCGCTCCAGGGGATAAGCAAGGTGTTAATGCTGCTGTTGTCTAGTTCCTCTGGGGAGAGTGCTTTATTGGTGTGCTGTGTATACAAGACACTTGTTGGTAATGTGTTTGTCCAGAATAACAATGAGGTAAAAACACTGCATACTCAAAGGCAAAGATGAAAAACTAAACAAGAAAAGGAAAAGTAACTTTATGTCCCCTCCAGTTTGAAAGTTTACCTTTTTCCCTACATTTGAACAGCTTGGCTGCCCTTCATTACCTCATACAGTTAAGTTGACAGGACACATATTTAGTCTTGCACTTTTTCTTCAGACTTGACGCATATGACAGAAATAACAATTTTCATTCTGAACCTATACTCAGTCTGAAAAAAGAAACACCCCTTCCTCAATGGCCCGACCAAGGATTCAAAACCATAACTGAAAGCACACAAAACATACCGCCAATGCGCATGTCCCATCCCAAAGTTACTTTTCCTTTTCTTGTTCAGTTTTTCATCTTTGCCTTTGAGTATGCAGTGTTTTTACCTCATTGTTATTCTGGACAAACACATTACCAACAAGTGTCTTGTATACACAGCACACCCATAAAGCACTCTCCCCAGAGGAACTAGACAACAGCAGCACTAAAACCTTGCTAATCCCCTGGAGTGACCCAATATACAAGCTACTGGCTGGGCCCCAGAGGCTTGGCTCAGGTCAGGCTACTGGTGGCTTATGTGCACTTTGACCAGGTTATTCCACATTCAAAATAATGTATGTATGGCTATGAAAGTCTCTCTTTATGGAACATTAATTATACTTTTAATCACAGTCTCATAATTTGACTTGTCACAGAATTGTGTGTGGCCAAGAGACAACACACACACAGCAATATATGACCAGTGATGTAAACTGCTGGTTCAACCCATTGGAGTAAAGTGACTAAACTTATAATCTTGGGATAAATTCCTGTAATATAATATATGAAACTGATCAGCAAGTACTTACCTTCTACTAAATCACACTTTTTGCCTTTAGTTGGTGCTCCTCTCTTGATTAGTTCCTGTTTCAACTCAAAGACTCTCCACCTCCCATACTCTGCCATGCTTAGCTAGTGGGCACTCTGTCAGGCTAGGGTGTATAGTACCCCAGAGCCATCTGGTGGTGAAACTCATTTCTTACATGGTCTATTGGGATGCGTTTGCCATTTTTTACAACAGTTAAAACACTGCACCATATCCAGGTGCGAAGGGTGTTTCAAGCAAGTGAAAAAGCCTGAAAATAAACAGTCACTTCATTGATATCACCAATTAACAATTTAATAAATCTGTCAAGGAAAACATCAAGTTTCCACTAGAACTTGTTGTCAAATTATTAATCAGGGATAGACAATAGCTTAGTTCCGAGATAGGGACAATTTTTGCCACCGGTGGCGCTGACTACTATGTTCCCGCGAAGTCACGGACGTTTCTCCAAGTCTCGGGGGACACTTTCAAGTCTCGCCATTTTTCCCCATTGGGTTAACACGGGAAAGTTGGTGTCATTTTTTTAGCGCCGGTTATTTCAATAACTTACAAGTGTAACTACAAGAAAGCATGCCAGTGTACAACTGTAAGATACCAGGATGTACCAAAGATAGCAGAAAACACGGTCACTATGAAAAATATTGACACAAAACCTATACAAATTGGGGCCTGCATTGTGGCACAACTAACCATGCATTAAGTCACCCTTGATTGACTCGGTGAGTTCTGAGGGATTAGCCTGGGGGGCGCACTTCTGCCAGTGCTTTGAAGATCCTTGTGCTTGGCTGACCACTAACCAGATTAGCGCTTGACGGGTGCAATCAGAAATTCACAGAAAAGCACCTGACTTAAATTCGCAATACACTGTCTGCAAACTTTGTTACCTGATCACTGGCACACTGTAGGCCTTCAAGCATTTTCAAATCAGCTGTTATTATTTGTTTCAGATTGGCGACATCAAGCAATAAATCAATATCGAATAATTATTATTAAAGCCAGTATGGATGACCCCTTCTTCCGTGACTATTCCCCAGACCTGGTTCAGTGCCTCGCCTTGCGAGGTTGGTCTTGTACAAAGTGCCTTCACATACAAAAGTTTGCATGGAACAAAGTTCGACCGCACGTGTAACTTAGCCCCATGGATGCGCCCCTGTTCCGCAAGTTGGTAGACCCTGGATTCGCGGCACTTCTGAACATTCCTGGGTGTCCAGTCACATTTGCTTATTAGGTAGGCAATCTTTAGAAACTTCTTAAGGTCAACCCCTTTCATCTTTGAGAATTTGTCGTGTTGTTCATTTTCCGTCTGTTCAATCACGTTAATCGCCGCTCCGTCGTCCGTATTTCCCGCCATGTTCACTGAAACTGAACGATCACTGTTCTGTTCTGTTCTGTGGTGGGATTTTTTGGGCTGTCTGTCGATATGACAAAGTTAGCCAGGATTGGTTTTGTTATTCTGAAGTAGGTTATGGGTTCCGGTAGTGCAGAAAATTTGAGTATATTTGATTGTATGGTACAGGGAGTGGGAAGTCGTCAGGCCACCGGGCGCAAGGGCCTAGTGGCCACCGTCCGGAAAGACAAACCCGCTCCACAGGCTAGACAGAGTTTTTTTTTATAGTTTTTTTTTTATCATAGTTATTTGTAATATGGGTTCCTCGCGGGCGTGGGCTCCCTCATGCAGGTTACGGGGGGGGGGGGAGGGTAGAGCCTAGTGGCCACCGTCCTGAATGGGGCAATCCCAGAACGATCACTGTTGCATGTCGATTCTCTTATGGGTTTCGCGGTCACGCTGTGTTGGTCACGGCTTACTATTACCCCGGGAAAGCTTGACCGCGGAATTGCGTTACCAGGCATGTCAGGCATGCGCGGAGGGAAAAAATCTACCATGCGAAGCCTGGTGTTAAAAAAAATCCCTAGCTCGGAACGCCCGTATTGGATGCGTTTGCCATTTTTTACAACAACAAGAGAAGTTACACTTACTACTTTGGTAGTTTCACGCTCAAAAAACAGGTCTTGTGTGGCAATAGCTGGTAAATCCTCCGGCACATGGTCAAGTGGCTCTAATTCAAATTTGCAACCGGGAGAAAAATCCGTGTTGGCGTCCATGACTGCCTAATCACAAAGTGTTGAGGGTTCACTCACCTGGGACGTTCGCGTGCTTCCAGGTTTACTCACCTGGAACACCCATTCATATCATGCACGTGGTAATACTGTTTCAGATGGGAGGGGCAAATTATAAAGGATGCTATTGGCTATTGCGTTCTAAGTAGGTTTGATGGCGTTTTGACAGGTCTTAGTGCACAAAAAGTGGCAACGCTTCGCTACGCTTTCGCCACTTTTATGTGCACGAAGACCTGTCAAAACGCCATCACACCATTACTTAGGGCTGAACCGTCAAACCCAAATTCTGAATGAATATTTGAAATTTAATTGCTATATTTATCATCAAATGACTCCGCCGATGAGACGACAAACACGCAAGTTTGTTCTTGTCATTTATGAGTAAAATTGACAACATACAGCCATAGACCTATCACCTATCGTTAATAGGTTCATGGTGCAGTATATTGGCATTGTCACTTCTGAATTAGTTTGAAAAATCATTCAATTGTGGCCAGAGCTCCTACTGTGTCAGATGACCAAACCACATGTGCGACCAGGAGTGTACTGATAGTACAAATACGCTGCAACAGTCGAGACCTCCTCCGTCAATTGTTCCACACTCCAGTTCTGTGACTATGAAATTCGTAGTAAAGATGCCAAAAATAAAACAGTCATTGTGGAATGAATAGAATATTGTTAACCTTCGAGTGGCCAAACCAGCTCTCACACTGCTAGGCTATTTATGATGGTTGGGAGGTGGGCAGGGGCAGGAAGGTTCTGTCTGGAGTTGCAGTGGTTTCTTGGGATCAAGGCCTAACCGAGATAGCACCTGGCGCAATGCTTCTTCCTATGAAGTCTCATGGCCAGTAGCATTGCAATGGAGCCAGTTAGTTTTCTGAGCCTGAGAGATCTGTTCAACACGAACAATAAGAAAGTCATTGAAAACTTTAGTTATTACACAGTTTTCAGGAGTTTTTCTCTCCTTTGCTGCAAGACCCGAGCCTTCGAAAGCAGACAGTCAGCTGTGCTGTCGATAGTACGTGGTCTAGGGAGCAAGCTCTTACTGTACAAGCTAATTTATTATGCGTGCAAAAGTGTTGCATAGTGGCATGGATGTATATAACAGTAACTAGCTTGGACATGTTATGGCAGAAAAAAAAGAGGGGGGGGGGGGTGTACATGTATATTGCATGTGTATTGCGCAAAGTCTGCCCGGTGTTCGGTGAATTTAGCATAAACTGAACTTTAATTTTTTATGTTTGTGCTACAGTCGCCTCCAATGGACCTATTCATACCGAGTTGTACCGAACTTTCCGAACCATAATTAATTATGTATTCCATTGTTGACCTGATTGTCAGATCAGCAAGTGGCCGAGTCTGGCCCACACCTTCATGTTTACAATGGATGCCACGGTTAACGCTAGTGATTACAGCCAGGGACGTGCTCCCTGTTACAGCATTGTGCTGAACAGTGCAAATCTGTCACGTAAAATGTCACATCAGTGGCGCAAGTGCATTTTAAGTTTCCTGACAGTTCGATTTTTCATTTAATCCAAGCACCTCCTGTGTTTTACTTTCTGATCCTTCCACGTGTAATCCGGCCAACGTGGTCGAGCACAAAAAATAAACAAAGCAGGGTGCGCTTCCCGAAGGGAGCCGAATAAACCCGATCCCATGAACATGTCTATTTAGCTTTGGAAGCGCACAGATAAATTTACTTTTGGAACAAATCTCTTTTTCTTTTTAGTTTTTAATAATTCGTTTTTTGAAGTGAATTTTTTGTTCATTTTTCTTCGAAATTGTTGAATAAAATATTTTACGTTTGTCTTACTTATTATGAAATAAAATATTTTAAATCAACTGTCTATATATTTTTCTGTCTGTCTAAGTTGTGATACGTGGTTAAATCTGGTGCATAGATGTATTTGATCGCGAGGGACATTATCGACAGCAACATGTTTCCGAGAAACGTGCGGGCGACGGTCTGTCATGTGTTTGAAAGACCCCCCCCCCCCCCCTCGTGTAAAGGTCAGCCTTGCTGATAGTTCGAATGTGTGTTTGAATGTTTCGTCCCTTGAGGCTCATAAAAAATTAACATCACACCTGGAAGCCACATATATGGGAAGTAAAATTTAATTATTTAAGCATTTATAATAGACTAGGTACGCTATAAACATGCATACAAGCTCCAGAAAATATTTCTCAGAAGTCCCCTGCTGTGATATTTGTTTTAGCTTCAATATTCACATTGATGTATTTTGGGACAAGTTATCGTTTACTGAGATCATTGACTGAGTTCAAGAACAAAATTAGTATACCTGTTCCACTCTTCGGTTATCAATTTGAGAAATATTATGTTGGCAAACGCTTTTTTTGGCCATTTTGTACGGAGCCCGAGAGGGGACCTGAGGATTTTTTTTGTTCCTTCGTAAAAGTTTTGCGTTCCCTCGCAAAACTTTTGCGTGGGAATTCAAATGAAATTTTGTTGTAGCAAAAAGCAATATCTGGAGCCCGAGAGGCGCTGTCATAATTTAAGATTTATGTTCCGCATAACTTTTGCAAGGTAACACAAAACTTTCGCGAGGGAAAAGAGTGTAGTATTTGTTTCCTTGTGTCCCCTCTGGGGCTTCATGTTTTTGCGCAAGGGATATAAGTAAAATACTACTACTACTACTACTACTACTACTACTACTACTACTACTACTACTACTACTACTACTACTACTACTACTAATAATATAATAATAATAATAAGTGCTAGGGAACGCAAATGATTTGCGAGGAAATGCAAAAGATACATTTTTTTCTCTCATGTCCCCTCTGGGGCTCCGTAAATTTTGCATGGTGGAATACGCATGGACCGCAGTCGGGTAAATGTTCATTTATTTACAATGTGTGCACCAACTAACCCACTGCTAGTTGTGGCATAGGCATCGAAGATGTCTGTCATTACTATTTTGTTTGCCCACGTTATGCATCTAACCAGGATTGTTTTACGTGGGAATGTGATTAAGCATGTCACCTTTACCTTAAAAACTATCATATGGTACTTCCAAGTACGCGCTTACACAATAGTCCATCTATCTCCCTGTAGGTGGCTATATTGAACAAAATAAAAAGTTTTATTCGATTGCTGCCGTAACGCAATATATCACTTTTTTTTTTAATGAATACAAGTGCCTTCGGCTGTGCCCAGGTAACAAACTCAACTGACGTCAAAGGAGAAAATGTGTTAAAGGGGAAAGAACATCCATTTTAACGTAACTACCATGTGTCGACAAATGTCGAAGTTACCTAAGGGCTAACAAATATATATATATATATATATATATATATATATATATATATATATATATATATATATATATATATATATATATATATATATACATATATGTATATGTGTGTGTGTGTGTGTGTGTGTGTAGTTCCGATACTCGACCGACTCCATTGAAAAGGCCCGAGTCCCGACCTTAGGCATTTTTTTTTGAAACATGACATTAAAGAAAAAAAAAAAGAAAAGAAAAAAACAAGCCGCCCTTCCATAATCAAATTTAATCGACCCGGACTGAAAGATTTCATCGCAAAGTAGCCGTTTTGAGCCAATATTTTGCATTGAAGTCAGGTAAAACACAGCAGTTTATTGCAACTTGTCTGCAGTGAAGGGTTAATTTGGGCCGGGGAAGGAGCATCGGCATAGCTGCATAACCATGGTGTTCGGTGAAAGTTCAACAGCACAGCCATAGCCTCAGTTGAAAGATATTATCGAGAAAGCGGCCGTCATGTGCCGTTATTTTTCAGTAAATTCAACTCAAATACAGCATTTTATTTCAGCTTGTCTAGAGGGTTAACTTGGGCCGGGGAAATAAAATTCCAACAGAAGTTTAATCAGGCATAGCCACGATTGTTCGGTGAAACAGCATAGGCTGTAGCCCCAATTGCGTAAGCATTTATGGACCTCATAGCCCAGCTTGTTCGGTGGTCGTTATCGTAATATTAGGTGTCCGTTGTCCAAGGTAGCATGGCAAACGGTCGTTAAAGTACTTCTAAAATATGACGTGCTGTCTTAACTTTAATCTGCCTGCTAGCTTTTGTCTGAAGCAATTTTCATCTTTAGTTACAAATCAAAATGCAACATGATAGATCTTTACCCAAACGGTACCCGGTGAACGCCATTTTGAACATTGCTCAATGCCGCACAAAAATACATTAGATTTGGATATCAAAGAGAATTGCGGCCACAGCATATATCAATATCATTATTCATGCTCTGAAACATTTGCAAAATATATACTTTTGGTTGCATATATTAAGACCTGCTCCCCCAGATCGCCCCACTACTATCCTCATTTACAAACCGTTGGGTAATCGTTGGGTTAGGAATCCGCAATTTTCAAAATGGCAGCCAAGTGCCGGTGAGCCGAATGGATATTTTGAAGAGGCAGTGTCCATAATATTAGTGCGATTGGAGTTAAGGGAAGGCTAATTTGTCGAATAAATGTAATGTGCAATATATAATGGGACTTTTCCAGAGTGAGTATTACCTGACAATGTAAATACAATACGGATATCAGTTGTAGTCAGCTGTGGGCCCCAGAGCAGGGATTTTGTATCAGACACTGAAGTCGCCCTGATGCTACGATGTAAGCAGCAGCACTAGGAGGACCCATCACGACCTCCTTGTGTGTGAAAGATGCAGCTTGGGCAAGAAGGTTGCTCCGATAGTGGATGCAGGTCCGAAAGTACTAGCGGCTTTTTAAATAAGTAAGGTAATTATCTTAGAAATACACCAAAAACTGTGGTTATAGTTGAATCTGTTCTGCTAAGCCTCACCATTGTTCTCACTTTGCGTTTTATCCCTTTTACTCGTTCAGCATAATACGATGGTCCTCATTGAAGCAGCAACTGGTCGAAACGGTTTGCCCTGTGTACCATCTTGGCTGATGCTGTGGAGATCATGGTACTCTGCCTTGTGGTGTTCCTTCTGTCCTTTGCCATGTTTCCATGAAGAAGGATTTAGGTAGGCTGTAGACCTCCTTCCCGATTGTTTTCTTTCTGAGTAATACATGTTTGAATTAAAATATGCCCAAAGCATTTGGAGATATTAACATCCTCCATACTACACTGCTGGGGAAGAAATATGCCCCCCCCCCCTCTTCCAAATTTGTTCAACATTATGCACATTTTATGAGGATGTATTTGGGAAATTTGTTTACTTTATTGTACCATTGCTTTTCACATCTCTTTTGGGTGGAAATGGTGGTCCTTCAAAGGACCGTTTTGATTGTTGTTGTTGTTGTTGTTGTTGTTGTTGTTGTTGTTGTTGTTGTTGTTGTTGTGAGAATGCATGCACCTAGAGCGGGTGTGCCCGCCACTTGTATAAGCAAGCTTGGATCTGCCTTGGCATGCTGCTTGTCAGCTTGGTGATCCAGCATGGGGAATTTGATTCCATCAGTCTGTGAGCCTCTGTACTAGTTGGTGCAGGGTGGCTGCGGGTTCTTTATACTCATCCCTGATCGAAGGGCCAAGCACATCCCACAAATGCGTGATGAGGCACAGGTCAGGCGAACAGGCTGGCCATGGCAACGATAGGATATTATGTTGCATTAGATACTGCATGCTGACTGGAGCAGTGTGGTCGTGCATTATCCTGTTGAAATAGTAGCCCTGGATATTGTTGGATCCATTCGACAACTGTGGGCAGGATCTCAACCATGCAGTACCAGCCTCTTAGTGTCATTTTCATCCTGATGAGAACTGTTCGCCCTGTTGCTGTAATTGCCCCTCCCCCCCCCCCCACACACATATACACTCATCAGGACACTGCCTCCTCCATAGGTATCACGTTCAACCATACATCCTTCTACGAACCTCTGAGAAGGCATTAGTTCAGCCTTTATTCTTCTATTGTGGAAATCCAAGCTGAATCGGAATTCATCTGACCACCTCATTCTGTTCCTTTGATTTCTAGTCCAGGCTGCTTGTTCCTCATACCACTGTACCCGCCGTGTCTTGTGTGCTCAACTGAGAGGGATGCGAATGGCAGGGCAGTATGCCCTCAGTTTGGCCGCCCCTAGTCTCCTGTTAATGGCAGACTGTGATACTCTGAAGTTGCAGGCCTGATGCCACTGCTGATGATACATTAAGCTGGAAAGAAACTTATGCCTCTTCACATGTTTGATCTACTAACGGTCCTTCATCCCATCTGACAGTCTTGGCGGCCCGTATAGAGCATTCCTCTTGCATCCTCTGGTTTCCTGGAAACAGGCCCACCATCTTTTTACTGATGGCCTACAGCACCCCATTATCCTAGCAACATCACGCTGGAAAAGGCCAGCCTCCAACATCCCAATGATTCTGCCCATGTCAAATTCAGACAGTTGTAAGTGACCCGTTTGCTCTGGTATTGTGGATTCACATTGATACCAGTAATGCCAATGGCCCCTTTTTAACGCCCATAGGCACCCCAATACCGGACACCCGTTTTGCACCTTTCTGCCTGTTGTCTTGTTTTCAGGACATTTTGTGTGTGTGTGTGTGTGTGTGTGCGTGTGTGTGTGTGTGTGTGACTGCTCGGGCATTCCTTGAGCAATCCTGTTGATGTCACATAATATTCCATGCGACACCCATATTTTCCACATTGAGGCATATTTAGAGCGGCTCATGTTAAACCAATTGGGGGGGGGGGGGGGGTCCAGCAGTATATATGAACCAATCATCTTTCAGTTTCACCTTGGGCTTCATCATCATCATCATCATCATCATCATCATCATCATCATCATCATCATCATCATCATCATCATCATCATCATCATCATCATCATCATCATCATCATCATCATCATCATCATTGCCATTATTTTCCAGTTTTATTATTATTATCATTACTATTATCATTATCATTAGTATTATTGTGTCTGGATGCAAACCCAGACCTTTTATTTTTCTTTTAAGAATTTTTTATGTCTGGGTGCAAACCGAGACATTTTGTCTTTCCGAGAAATCTTTCTTTCTCCTTCTCCTCTCCTTCTTTCATTGTGTCTTCCTTACGATCAAATTTGTCCGGAATTTTTCTTGGAAACTATTATTCTGAAGACCACCAAACTTGCCATGGTGACTGACTTCCCAGTAAAATTGCGCATATCATTTGGAATAATCATGATGTTTAAAATTGCGCAAATTAGCGGCAATTAAAGTTTAAAAAGCTCCATACCTTCCAATCTATTGCAGATAAACACAAAATTTTAATGTGCATGTATAGGTTTGTGACACTTGTCAACAAATTGGATGTGAAAGTTGTGGAATTATGCTAAGTAGCGGCATTGAAAACTTTAAAACTTGAACATCTCAAAAAATGTTGTAGATGGAGATGCTATTCCTACTTCAATTTATAAGTTTGTGGCAAAGCCACATCCATTGCATCATAAACCTAACTTGTGGGTTTTAATTTATGCAAATTAGGTGAATATGCAAACTTTAAATCGTGAATAGCATTAAAACTATTATACATTAAGTTGCCATTTTAAATTCACTTTATAGCTTTGTAACATAGGTGCATCCAATGAGCCAAGTTGTGGATTTTAGTTTATGCAAATATGGCAAATACACAAATTTTAAATCTTAAATAACTTCAAAACTATAATACCTGGCGGTACCATTCCAACTTTAATTCCTATGTTGCTTAAAACATATTTTACTTTGAAAAACAATTGGTCAACAGGCACATTGCCTATATGAAGACCTCTTGCAATTTACTCATTTATGCCATAACCGCATCCAATGAACCATAAACCAAAGTTGTAGGCATTGATTTTATAACAATTAGACAGCTTCACAGAATTAAAATTTTGAATAGCTTCAAAGTATTTTAGAAAGCTGTGTCATTCAAACTTCAGTTTATAGGTTTGTCACATGATCACATCCGAAGAACCAAGAACCAAAGTATTTTAGCAGTTTATGAAAATTAGGCTAATACACAAATTTAGATTATGTTATACAATAGCAAAGCGACACATTTCAAACTCATCTCATTTTGAAGGTTCCCAGGCAGATTTGCTGTAAAACAAATCTTCTTTTATTGTTTCTTTCTTTCTTCTTTACATTCAAATTTGTGTCCAGTTTTTTTTTTTTGGGGGGGGGGGGGGCACTGTTATTTCGAAAACCACTAAACTTGCTATGGTGACTGACCAACCAATGAAATCGTGCATATCGTTTAGAACTGTCATGATGTTTAAAATTGTGCAAATTAGGAGCAGCTAAAATTTCAAAAGCTCCATATCTTTCAAACTATTGCAGATATACACACAATTTCAATGTGCCTATATGGGTTTGTGACACCTATTAATTAGGGGCATCGAAAATATCAAAAGTTAAATATCTCCAAAACTATTTTAGATATAGATGCCATTCCAATGCAATTTGCAGGTTTCAGGAAAAGTTGCATCCGATGGACCATGGACCAAAGTTATAGGATTTTGATATATGCAAATTGAGTGAATATTCAAAATTTAAATCTTGAATAGCTTCAAAAATATTATAGATTGTGGTGTCATTCGAACGTCAATTTATACGTTTGTGACATGGCCACGTCGAATGAACCAAGAACTAACGTTGTAGCATTTTGATCCATGCGAATTAGGCTAATTCAAAAAAAAATTAGATTATGTTGAAAAAGGGCAACTGTGGCATTTTAAACTGGTTTCATTTTGAAGGCACCCAGACAGATTTGCTGTAAAGCAAATTTTTTCCAGTTATTGCCATCATCATCATCATCATCATTATTATTATTATTATTATTATTATTTTTATTATTATTATTATTATTATTATTATTATTATTATTATTATTATTATTATTATTATTATTATTATTCAGTCATTCATTCATTTATCCGGAAGATTATTCCTTTTAAAGCTGGGGAGCCCGCTGCATGAGCAGAGTAGAGGCACTTTCACAAAACGTATGATGTGAAATAGATACAGAGTAATAATAAAAGTACACAAATGCTAATGCCTGGTCACAAATTCTGCACGGCACGAGCGTACTGGCGGAGCGGACGACTACACGAGGTGAAGCCCGCAAAGCCCGTCATCGAGTGTATCCTTCGTGTCCAACGCCACGCGAGTACCATGCAGAATTTTACGCCACGTAATTACAAGAGTGTTGTTTTATTTTTATGCCATGTATGTGTAATATCAAGTTGCCGTGGGCGTGAAGATCTACACCGTGTGGCAGCAACTGTCAACGAAAAGAACGTTTTTAGTTCATGGTATTCATAGTTTTCACACTGCAAGTGGATTTTATTGATCACCATATAAAGCAAACAACAGAACAAAGATGAAGCATGAAAATAGTTCCATGGAGTGAGAGTTGGCGGTGCGTATTACACGCGCATGTGGAACGGTTGCGGGCAGTACACGAGCATGTGGATCAGCCTTAAATTCAACACGGAGTAGAATGTTGCGTTCACGTCCACTCTGGACTACACATATATGGGATAAAAATCAATAATCAATGAATACCGATAAAATGCATGTTTTCCTTGAAATTAAAAGCTGGAAGCAGCACCAGACCACACATAGACCCAGGGATAAAAATCTACATAATCTTTAAGGGTTCGCCACTTCGCCACCGGTGGCACTATCACGGTTTTGAGACATTTGTGTATTTTCGTATAAGCAAGTATAAGAGTTTGCAGAAATCAATTCAGATATTTTACGGCCAATATTATCAAAAATGCTACAGACTTTGTCACTATGATACTGCCCTTGATCACCTTTTTTTTTATTGTGAATACCCTGTGAGTGGATATAAATCTTTACAGCGGGAAAGTGCTAAGCAAAGATTATTCCAGTGGCTGTAATAAGTTAAACGTTTTCATCCACAATCAAAGAAATGTTAATCTACACCTTACCGGCATAATGTGAACCATGCGATGCATTCCTTGCTTAAGGTAACATCCTCTGCCCGGTGTATGCCAGTATATTTGATTTTAATAATCACAGACATAATGTAATATATCCGTTCTGGGGAAGTGCACGATATTTCAACCTTTTTGTGGGCTAAGTACAGGCCTTTACTGCTGGGTATGGTACGTAATATTCGATAGTATATATATATATATATATATATATATATATATATATATATATATATATATATATATATATATATATATATATATATATATATATATATATATATATATATATATATATATATATATATATATATATATATATATATATATATATATATATATATATATATATGTATACCGTATATTCTCCATTAGAATGCACATATCTAATAGAAGACGCATCCCGACTTCAGGCTGCTAAGTTAGTGTGTTCAAAATTAAAAGTTCCCGCCCGAGTTTCATAATGTACCACTGGCGCAAATTTTACATTCTCTGTAACCATTATACGTTTTTCTTTTCCTTCATTGTCATGTATTTTTACGTCGTTTTACCAATATTACAAAAAGCACTTTATTACCTTCTTTATGTCTGTGCTATTTTTATCAATAAAAAGCGTTTATGTTAAAAGTGCAACCCTACTATTATTGATGACCTCATGATGTTATGTGTTCTCGGTATGTCTACTCATGCAGCTAACATAATAGTTATCAGGTCATGGTGCAGGGAAAACTCTCTATTAGAACGCGCACTTTAACCTCAGCATCTTTCACTTGGAAAATAAAAGTAAATGTGTTCTAATATAAGCTGCGGCTTCAATTAGAGAATTTATATGGCGGGAATCTCATGACATCATGTATGTGCATATATATATATATATATATATATATATATATATATATATATATATATATATAAATAAATAAAATAGGCTTATACCTGAATCAGATGTTAAGTCACCTTAAGCTTCATTTTGCTGTTTTGTATGTACAATGTCTGTCTGCACTTGACGCACCTTAACTTCAGCATCTTTAATTTGGAAAATAAAAAAATGTATTCTAATATAAGCCGCGGCTTCAGTTAGAGAATTTACGGTGTATATGTATAAAATTGGCTTATACCTTAATCAGATGTAAAGTCACTTTAAGCTTCGATCTGCTGTTTTGTATGTACAATATCTGTCTGCAAAGTGCGTCTGCTTCGTTGTGGTTTTTTTTTTGGTTTTTTTTTTGTTTGTTTTTGTTTGTTTTGTTTGTTTTTGTTTTTGTTCATGTTTTTGTATTTTTGATATTACTTTTCCGATGAAATCTGCCTTTTGTTTCAAAGGCTTGCTCACAACTGGTGAGGCACATACACAAAAGAGATTAACAGGAAAAGAAGATTTGCTATGAAGTAAATCTATTTGTGTGCCGTCAAAAGACCTAAATATGTCTAGATGAAAAATTCAAAGGTCCAAACCCCTTTACCTCTTACCTCTAGAGGTTACATGTGCAGTTTTACAATGTCTACAATTTAAGCCCAATACAAAAAAATCGGATGAAAACTGACCAACTGTAGCGAGATGAAAATGTCAAAGGGCAAAATAACCTTGACCTCTGACTTTAAGAGGTCACATGTAAACAATAAAAATGTGTCCCATACCTATAAGTACAGTCTAACATAATTAAAATTGGATGCAAATTGACCATGTTATGACAGCATGAAACTTGCAAAGGTCCAAGTGACATTGACCTTTGATCTTTAGAGGTTTACATGTGAATTACAAAAATATGCAGTGTTGCAATACCTACAAGTGGAGTCCAACATGATTAGAATTGGGTAAAAATTGACCAAGTAACGGATGGATGAAACGTTTGAAGGTGAAAATGACCTGGACCTTTGACCTTAAGAGGTCACATGTAAATACAAACATGCACAGTGTTACAATATCTATAATTAAAGCCCAACATGAACGAAATCGGATGAAAATTGACCAAGTTATGGCTAGATGAAGCTTTCAAAGGTTTAAATGACCTTGACCTATGACCTTTAGAGGTTACATCTTAAGTACAAAAATATGCAGTATTACAATAACTACAATTTGGCTGCAACATGGTCAAATTTGGACGAAAATTAACACAGTTATGGCTGGATTATAATTTGAACGGTCCAAATGACCTTGACCTTTGAGGTCACATGTAACTAGCAAAAATGTGTAATGTTAAAAACCTATTCAAGATTTAAAATTTCAAATGCCTTTAATTTGCAAAAACCTTCAACATGTTTGCCCCTCTTTCTTAAAAAGCACACATTTACGTATAGACCTTTAATCATGCCAAGTTTGAAAATAAACAGTTATGGCTGGATGAACATTTTAAAGGTCCAAATGACCATGACCTGTGACCTTTAAAGGTTACATGTTATTGCAATACTGACAATGTAAGCCCAACATGGTCCAAATTGGATGAAAATTGACAGATTATGGTTGGATTAAAATTTCATAGGCCCAAATGACCTTGACCTTTAGAGGTCACATGTAAACTACAAAAATGTGCAGTGTTACAAATCTATAAATTGAAGTTGCATTGGTTATTTGCATCTATAATAGTTTTGGAGATATTCAAGATCTAAAATTTCAAACACCTTAATTTGTATAATCTTCAACATATTTCCTCGCCTTTATTTAAAGGCACAATTTCATGTATAAACCTATCATCATGCCAAGTCTGACGTTTCTGAATGTAAGTGTTCGAGAAAACCGGCGAACAAAATTTGGCAGTAAAGAAAAAAGAAGGAAGGAAAGACAGAAATGAAGAACTCTAGGAAAAACAGAATGTCTGTGTTGACACACAGACAGTACATACTTAGTGGCAGAAACTTTACCCTCTGCAAGAAGACGATCAGCTGGTTGCTTACAAATGCGAGAGCCATTAGGCACGCCGCCAGAGAGCTCTCACCGAACCACACATGGAACTGGTCAACCCTTTATGTTTGCGTACACAGAAACACAGCGCGCGAACCACAAATAGCCCAAGGTCAGTAAAACGAAGCAGCGCTGAGGTCATGGCGCCCGGCGGAGGTCATAAAATCCCAACAATGACCACCTGGGGAGTATTAAAGTCTTTTATTTTATGTTCCAGTGAAGTTCACTCTCAAATGTACTCATTTTCAATGCGTTTCACAGCCTCCACACTCTCGATCCATAGTGGCAGACGATTTTTATAGGAACCCCCACTTTCACAATTTCTTGTAAAAAGTGCCAGAATCTAAGTGGTCCTGTTTTTTGTTTAACAGGAAACTAAATATCATAAATCGCGAAGCAAACTAGCGTAAATTGCGAAAATAACACTTCACAAAAATAATCTTGATTAAACGGATTTCTGTCACCAGGTCGTGGTTGTCTGAGGTAACGACCTACAAAGCATCATTCTGATTGGCTAATAGGTTTTGACAACCACGTAAACATCAAAAGAAAGCTGTACAATCACCCCCAGACAACTATGCTCAAACCTGCCTGTGTGCCTATCACTGCTAATGACCCAACTGTCAAAAATTACGTCCTACCTTACCCTACCTCATTATTTGATTTCAATTTTTCGCCTGTCCTTGGGAACCACATGTATTGAAGGATTACTTTTTGTATTTTCCATGGTCCGTTACAGGGTCACCTGTCGGCGCTTCGGGAATAATATATTCTGGTAATTTTCTCTCGATGTGAAGCTATTTTCTGAGGTAGATATACTGAGGACTGATGCTATATATGACCGCCAAATGCCAATCGAATATTACCTTCTGCATATTATGATCAGATATTTCACAAAAGAGGCAATCTTTGGTGTCTCTTTCTTGCACATATTGTCTTGATACTTTCAATCTCCGTTGTGGACAAAGCCGGCTTGTAACATGCGCTGGATGTCTACTTGGCAGACGGTACATATAAAAGACTTTTCTACGTCGTTTGGGGTCAAAGTAATCCTCGTAGATCACCATGGAAAGCGTAAAGTATGCAATTTTTTTCTCCATCCTCCGCTTGTACACTGTTTTCGTTCAGGTAAACATCACGGAGACCCGGGTGTCAGGTTAATGGCCCTTGCTTCTCAACACACCATTAAAACTAAGTAGGCCTGTACGTGGCAGAACGCCGTGTGCCTAAACTAAAAACAAGACATCTCAGAATGACACGACGATAGACAGCCTAATGTGTACCTCCGGATTCATAATACACTAGTAGTGACCCCGAGTCACTTCCAGTGAGACACAATTAAGACAGCTTGCGTACCCAAGGCCTTTCTAATTTTGTTGGGAGCTGGAGGCGTAAGGTTCTGTGGGATCCTGGCTTCAATATGACGTTGGCCCATTCCCGGCTTCAGCAGTAAAATATCACAGAGTACAGCTGCAATGTCACTTTTACATCACCTTTTTAAATCTGTACAGCACAATGTAACAGTGTATATGCGAATCTAAAATATAGTTTATCGTAGCATTTGTGACAATAGTGGGTAGCATCAAGGAGCGTCCAGTGTGGACCATCCTTGGTGGCACGAACGTACCATGGCTGTGAACAGTGTAAGTCGTACCGGGCAGAAGGGGTGTATTCCCTAAAATGCAGATAGGTGCCATCCAGGGTTTGAAATACAGACCTAACAAGAGTTAAATGAATGAAGAAATAGGGGCATCTTTGGGATAAGTTAATTCATGTTTTGCCTATAATAAAAATGATTCTTACACTTCAAGTTCGAAAGAGGAATCTAAATGGGTAATAGCCGTGAGACATTCGATGTGTCTCCCCGAGAACCCTTATTAACAGTCTGCATTTTGTCAAATTGCGGCCCGCTGAGACTGAGGCTGACGTGACGTCACATTTTGACACACTTAATTAGCCACGTGCGACTGTTTGCCAACACACAATGCAAGGACACGTGCATTACTTGGAGTGCGTAGTTCTACATACTAAGTCTTGTAGAGGGCTCGCCGAATACGCTGAGTAAGGTCTACTTTCACTATATCGGGATAGGAGAAGATATTGAAACAGAACAGGTAGGCTGAAGTGGTCTATGTGGAACCATCAGAATTTTGTCTCTTTCAGTGTAAGAAAATAAATGTTGACGTGGGTGGTGGGCGACAGACCAAATGTCACCCCCTTGGAAACCACTGTCGACCGAGACCGAATGACGTGGGTGGTGGGCAACTGACCAAATGTCACCCCCTCGGTAATATTGTCAGCCTCGACCTTCGGTCTCGGTCGACAATGATTTCCCCGGGGGTGACATTTGCTCTGTCGCCCACCACCCACGTCAACATTTGTATATTATTATACCTCAGGCATTAATCTAGTGGTCTGATTGGCTAAGTGGGCGTGTGACAGTTTGACTGTTAACCGCAAGAAAATTACTGTCGCCTGCTGCCTTTTTTTTTTTTTTTTTTGTCACTAGGGGCACTGCACATTTGACCCGGCCTTGACCGCCCAAAAAACAGACGACATGCAGCTACTTTAGCGCACACAAGACAAGATGGCCAAGGAAGGGAGGTTCGCATCTCTCGACGCGGCACGAGTGACGTAATATTTGTTCATTTGTTGTTCTTCGGTATAATAATGGTAATGGTGTCATTGCCTTAGTGGGACAGAAAGAACTGTAAACCTGAGGGATGGACTGTTAACCTGAAACAAGGCTGAGGGTTGACAGTCCATCCCTCAGATTTACAGTTCTTCCTGTCCCACGCAGGCAAGGGCACCATTTCATTAATGGGTTCCATACCGTACATAATAGTATTAAGAAATTATATGCAAATGTGTTTCTTTCAGAGAGAATCGTGTTTTGAAACAGGAGTCTTTGGAAGCGACTAAAGCTGGAAACAGTGGGTCTTTTGGGAACTCACCCTTATAGACGTATATGGGAAGTACCTCCCTCCCCTACCCCTGAAGTCGTATTAGTTTATGAAAACCGACGATTATATTCAAAATTGCAGAAAGACTAGATACAGTGGTCTGCTCTTGGGCTTTGTGCCTGCACATGTAGTTACAGATTAGCAAAAGATCATGAATAGATACGCAAGAAACAATAATCATAATGCCCTTTAAGAACACATCTGATTGTACAGTGACACATTTAAAAGCCAGTGATGGAGTTTATGGTCCGTTTGCTCCCATAATGGAAACATAGCACTTTCTTGCTGTAAGTGAGCTTCTATCTAGTTACCGATAGATTTCAGGCGACAATTTCTTATTTGTTACAGTTAAACTAGACTGCATTTTCCTAGTCTAATTTTCTTTTTTAGGTTAAAGGTTAATATAAAGAGGATCTTTCATGGCTTGAAGTGTGTTACAGTTTTTCTGTCACGAGGGCTAGTTGTTGGAGGACAACATCACGAGTGATTTTTTATTTGATTTTGTCTGCGTGTTAATGCACTACGTCACTGATGCAGGAACGTCACAATTTAGTTGTAACAATTCTCTAGGGCATGTGATCCACAACGAGTTACCACTGTGGATTTCACTCTAGAAAATGATAATTCACCATGAAACATAAAATAATAGTATTATAACGTATGTTTATGATGTTGCCTCTTTGCGACAGTAAGTTTTTTTTTTTTCAAAATGCCTGTAAATCTATAAATACTTAAAAATATGTGTATGTATGTATATGTATGTATGTATGTATATATATACATATATACATACATACATACATACATACATACATACATACATACATACATACATACATACATACATACCATTACGTGCAATGAAAACTTGGGTGTTAGCTGTTTTAAATGATGCACACGTGGGCTATTTGCAATGTACCAAACAGTGCACGCATGTCAGGTAAGCAAACTAAAATGGTTTACCAGCTCATTTATGGCGTCGCTAATTTTCTCAATCCATCATTTTGAACAGAAAGGACTAGCCATGGATGGAGCGAGCCCGTTGCCACTCACTTAATGGCGTCATGTCCACGCTGTTCGTGTGTAACAGCCATGCTTGGTATTTGACTGCAGCGTCATTGGCTTGGAAAGTAATGTTTTCACTAATAGTTATAAGCATGGTTAACCCACCCCTCTTTTTACCAACTCATCCTGCCAAAATGTATTCTTTACCCACGATGTTTTCCTTTACAGCTTACTCAGTTCCCTTGTGACCTACACACCCTGCCAAAAGATCGTGCTTAACAGAGATGCCAACTGTCCCTATTCATCAGGGATAGTCCCTGAAATTAGCTGAAATTTTGGGCAATTTACGTTGTTTTATCCGCATTGAAGCTGAGTATTTTCTTCTATATACTTTGTTAAAAATGCTCTGTCCCTGATGGTCCTTGAAATGATATTTTGAATGTTGGTGTCTCTGGTTTAATCCTTATGTTTTCACTAAAAGTTAACCCAGTCTTCTTGTAACCAGGGAGGTGGATTAAGACATGTGCGTCCGTGTTGTAACCAACTCATCCTGCCAAAATATCTTGTTTAGTCCTTATGTTTTCGTTGATCGTTAACCCAGCGCTCTTGTAACTAAGTCATCCTGCAAACATATTTATTCAACTCTGCTGTTGTCATCAACAGTTAACCCAGTCATCTTGTAACCAACTGATCCTGTCAAAATATCTTGTTTAACCCCTTTGCCCGCCTATCTCGTGAAAAAGTGTTGCTATTTGAATTTTGGACATGATCCTGCATACAAGATCCTCCAAAAATGCCCTTTGTTCAGATACCAGCAAGTTTAGTCCCAAACTATCCATTAGAGAGTGGTCTCGGTCAACAGTTTTCCTCGGCGTGCTGTGTGAGTATGGTACCTGGCGAAAGCTGTTGACCTCAGTGCACATACAATTGAAAGGCTTTACTCTATACGCAAGTTCAAATGTCTTTTCATATCAACTGGGATCGAAAGATCGTCAAGTTTGATTCATACATGTTATCTCTAGTTAAAACAAGTGCGCCTTCTTGCGATCTGTTATTGATTTTCACCTAAACTGTTCATATATGAGGTGGCCGACGCTTTGACCGATGGAAAGTTTGTCTCTATTTTATCATACTGTGAGAATGGTGCAATGGCGATGACAAATCATGTTCCACTAATACAGACAGATCTGTTATTTATGATTGTTGTTTAAACTTATTTGTCTTTCACCTTGTTCGACCCTGTCGTTAATCAAATCGGGACATACAGCATTCCAGTCCATTCTTTCAGACAGCATTTATATATTTCGTCAATAAAATGTGATTCAGAAGCAGCTTCAGAGATATTGAAACAACTGAAAGTAGATCGAAAAAAATAGGAACATGTCCGTGTTCATCTGGATCCGAAGATAAGGAATAACATTCTATCCTTTAATCAAATTAGAAATCTCTTTAATCTGAATTACTGTAGCAGGACAGTGTCAAATGGAATAAAAGAAGCACTCGATCTGATTGAGGTATGCGAGGTTTTTAACCTTTACACTCGCTGATCAACACTCAACTAGCGGCCACTCTTGCGGACCGCGCAACGCAAGCTATTGATACAGTGAAACCTGTTTTGAGAGACCACTGTGATGAAAGACCACCTGCCTTTTCAGACCATGTTTACCATACCCCTTTTACCATCTTTCCCATGTTATTGCACCTCTGTTGAAAGACCACCTACCTTATATGACCACTTTTCGGCCTGCCCTAGGGGCGGTCTCTCAAAACAGGGTTTACTGTACATGCAGGGCTTGTAATCAGGACAGCGACCATTTGTATATCACATTTTAAATGTTTGTCATTGTCGAGATGCCGAAACTAAGACATTGAGGCAGACACAATTTGACACATTTTTTGTGGTTGCATAAGGAAACGGTTAATGGGAATATCAAGTGTGTTCGAATTGACACACTATGGCAGCCCATTGTGACTCTGCAGATATGGACTCGATTGTGAGAGCACATAGCTGTGGTGTGTGTTTGACACGTTTTGATCCTGTACCAAACGCTACAGAATAATAACTACACATTAAAAGACGAAAAGCCATTATGAAAACGTAAGTAAAGAAAAATAAAGAAAAAATACAGGCGATGGTCCAAACCCCGGAGGCGAAAAATGTCGAGTTACACCTTGGCGATATCATTGCAAGCCAAGATTCAGACCGTCCATCATTGCAAAACCGAACTCGCCAGATCTCGTAAACTTAACTAATTCGGTTAATATACACGTACTCTGCATATCGATTGGACTGATTATTTCAAAAATTCATGCTAGACTGTAAGTAAACGTAAATACACTTCAATCAGGAGCAATAAGATAGATACTTACTACAGTCCAGATAGGCGAAAGTTAGTGCAGCATGACACGCTGTTTTGCTTACCTCCAAATACATAGATAAATGAATGAATGAATGAATGAATGAATGAATAAATAAATAAATAAATAAACAAACAAACAAACAAACAAACAAACAAACAAACAAACAAACAAACAAATAAATAAATAAATAAATAAATAAATAAATAAATAAATAAATAAATAAATAAAAGACATGAAAATGAATGGTTGGTGTTCTTATCATTATGTTGAGTATCATAGCATCTGTGGATACGTCACTTTTCTTGCGTAATATCGGGGGTTTTAAATCCATGAGTTGTAACTGTTCTTATTTTAAACACGCATCAAATATTCCGCTTTGCAAATATCAAAATGCTGAAGAGTCGTAGGTTTGGAGTGGCACAGCATACATGTACCTCCACTTTGCTATGAAAAAAAAATCAAATGTGTACATTTATTTTATACTCACAACTTGTAACTTTAAAAAAATAAGCAGGACCGTTCAAGGAGATATGCTCGCTTAATATTTATCAGACTCAAAGGGTTTTTTTCTTTTTCGGCTCATCATTCGCATGACTTGTATGAATAATGGTCATGGGACAGTGACAAAGTGATGTATGACCCGGAGCAATCTGTGTCCTCCTTGGGAGGCCACCTCCAGCGTGATCCCATTCTTATCTACGGTAGTCAAATCAACTCGCCACGTCGCGATTTTGTTGTCTGAGGCAAAGATAGGAATGCAAGTGATTTATATCGGACAATATTTCAGTCCTTCGAGCAGCACCGATGGCCACAGCTTTACTACACGCCGTTTTAATGTGTCTGAAACGCTTGATATCGTTATGCACGCTGTCATATTTTGTCCGTATAACCTCTTGATTACCATCGAATAATTTATGTATACAATTTGGTGCCCAGCATAAATAAAAGTCAAACTGGTCTACAGAAGATGGAAACTGCATGTGTGCAAGCGCAGAAAGGAAACTCTTTGCAAAAGTAGATGCAAAAACAAATTTTAAAAACAAACAAATGCATAATGTGGGACTACGGCTTACTGGCTAGATAAGAGTGTAAATTATAATATTGATATAAAAATGATAAATGTTTGATCGCGAGTTACAAATCTTAGGGTGGTAAGAGCGTGTTTGTAATTTCCAGATCTTTTCCTAATATTCAATATGGAATGTGAACTGATACTAGGTAATGATTATGATTCATGTTTTTTCTTGTGTGTTTCTTCTATCTTTGCGCTATTTGTCCCCCAAAAAAAGAGAATTTTCTGAAATCTTTTAAGCAAAATATTGTATTCCCACAATCACATTGCTATCATACAGAACGATGTTTATACGGCCTTCGATTGAGTTTACCACCCAGGTTTATTGTTCAAATTACGTAATGCAGGAATCAATGGTCCTCTACTAAGCTGGATTGCCGACTTTTTAGAGGGTAGACCGCAACGTGTCGTTGTGAAAGGGAGAAAGTCACTTGGAGCCGAATCAAAACAGGCGTCCCACAGGGATTGGTACTTGGTCCCATTCTATTCTTAAGATATATTAATGATATTGTTAACGTTGTTAATTCCTCCATTCGATTATTTGCCGATGACACAGTTAGTTGTATCACTGTCTAGGATCCTGTAGTTTGCAGCAAATTCATTGATTTCTGACTTGCGTGGAACTAAAAAAAATGGGCATGCAAATGGTTAGTGTCATTTAATAACCCTTTTAAAACCAGTAGTATGATCCTATCAAGGAAACGACTTCCACGTTTTCATCCGGACTTCCTTTTCATGGACAGATCTACACAGAACGATCCAGAGCATAAGCACTTGGGATTATTGACACGATCTGATTCAAGCTGGGTACGTCATATCCATGCGTTAAACACCAAAGGCATGAAGATGGCAAACATTTTGAAACATCTACAATGTTGTTCAAGCAGAAAATCTCTGGAAACTCTTCACTTATTTTGACGGCCATTTTTAGAGAACGGGTCTGTCGTGTGGGATGGGTGCACAAATAATTATAACTGCCAGGATCTAGAAAAAATCAATCTAGCAACTGCAAGAGTCGCTACAGGAGCGACAGATGGAACGAGTCACGATCTGATTTATCAGGAATCTGGTTTCGAAAAATTGTTAGACAAAAGTGAACTAATTATGTTTTGCCGTCAGGCAACGAAACAGGTGTAATGTGAGATCTGGATTCAATTTGTCCTTATTTCGGGCACGAACTAGTTTATTCAATGTATCAATGAGTTTCTCGGCCAATTTAAAATTAAATAAAATCGAAATAAGTCTAAATAGTCCACTATTTTACATTGGGTCTAAAAAGTAGCAGTGTTACGTGCTCGTTTACGTATGAAGTGTAGTATGCTCAAAGAGGATTTATATAAAAATGGCCTCGCGTTTAGGTGGATAGTTGTGCAGGATAAACTTTGCTCCACAAGTGTCCTGTTTGTATTGAATCCAGTGTTATCTTTTGGGGAGGAGAGAAGGAAGCTTCTACATGGTTGTGTGAGCAATATTAAGTTAAAATCTAGCTTGCGTGCTATTTTTTGATTTTTTGCATTCGAGGTTATTTGGTGCATTTTTAGCATTGCATATATGGGAACCTCCCTCTTGGACAGTGCTTGGGTTCCCACGTAAAGCGCAAGCCTTATCGCAACGCGCAGTAATATGACCTAGAATTATAGTTGGGGGCACTTGTGACACTTTGATGGGGACCGTGCCGTATCAGTTGTACTACACATATATGCGCTCTGCTATCAATTTGATAATTAGTTTGTGGCCCAAAGCTATGCTCTATATGCTACTTCAGTGGGTTTAGTTAAAGCATTCTGTCCTATTTTTGGGGCAGTTTTGAAACTGATGACAATGATGATGATGATGATAATGATGATGATGAGGATGATTATTATTATTATGACTATGATTATTATTATTATTATTATTATTATTATTATTATTATATTATTATTATTATTATTATTATTATTATTATTATTATTATTATTATTATTATTATTATTATTATTATTATTTAAAACAATCTTGTATATATTTGTTTTTCATTTCGCTGCTTTGTGTCTTGGTGAAGGGTGACAGTTCTCCGTATTTCAAACCAGGAAGACAACCCTGAACTCGCTAAAAATACTTGATGAAGAGAAGATATGCTCGTTTCAGAAGTAAATAAATGGTTTGTATAAATGTATATGCAAGCATTTAATATCGAGAATCGGAAATTTACAGTTGTTGTGGAAAATGGCAATTCTTATATTTTCCATAATGAGAGTTAGTTTATTTGGACAGATGTACAGACACAAGCTATCCCTTCATTTCGATCATGAACTCTCAATTCGCGACTTTTTTTAATAGTAAATAAAGAAATATATATATGGGTCGCCGTTTTTTGTTTGTTTTATTTTTTTTTATTTATTTATTTATTTTTCTTTTTTTTTTTGTTTGTTTGTTTGTTTGTTTGTTTTTTTTTTGACGTACTGGTCCCATCCACATGGAACTAACATTGAACAGCTTAGTTTAAATGGGTGCAATTGCCCTTAATGGCTTGTGGAGAAATTATAAATTATAAACGATGATAAACAGTTACGTTTGGCATGGATAATTTGAAGTAAAGTTAACACTCGGTAACGACTCCAATATTTAGAAACATAGAACATTTCGTGCTTTAACAGGATGAGATGTATAATAATCAGAAATGTTGCTTTCTTGCGTATGCGATCTACATAACAAAGTTAAAATAAATTTACACCCAATCCTGATGGGTGCAACCAGAAAAAAAATCGTTTAGTGTTGGTAAGTTTAGACTACATACAATGGGATCCAGTTCGTGTGTTTTACAGATATGAAGTGTCAAGGTCTGTCTCCTTAAATTTAAATTACACGTTTTCGAGTCTTACAAATCGCTTCACCATAAGACCACGGAGTGAGTTATGTCTGGCCAGACAGTTATTGGAGTCCATGCGTGTTTAACACTGTACCGACCATTTCCAGCGTATTGCTGTAGCTAGCACGTCACAGTTGCTGCGCCACGTCTAGCCTCTGGATGTTGCTTCTGCCACTGACCATAGGCAGCTTCCACCGACTAGAAAATAAATACATTTAATGTAAGATTGTATGCCTTCCATGAAATGCGTTGCATTTGGTTCAGTTGTGCAATGTAATTTTATTCCTCAAGTAATCAAACGTGGTGCAGAATCAACATTTCCATCACGATCAGTTGCTGTAGATTTTTTTTTTCTTTTTTTTTTTTTTTTGGTGCGAAGGAATAGTTTTATACATTAACAGTAGCGATGAAAAAAAAAAGATTCTTCGGGCAACTGTGTGCTAGAAAATGCAAGAGACATCCCATACCCGATGACAATTGCCTCGCCGTGTAACAAACCCTAAGCAGATGACACCGACGTGTACATACAACACGTCAGCACAGATCTGCCCTATGTGTATGTATCCTAGTCTTCACGCAGTAGCTTAATTATTGCTGCTTGACGTAGTCAGAGTTAGCTGGAAGTCGGGGTAGAATTTGATGCATGAAATCAAGAGTCCTTCGATTTCATGTTTTCATTATAGTGCTATTTCATGTGAATGGGACATAAATCCACACCAATAGACACAATATTGTAAGGGAGCTTTTTTTTTCATCATCTTGTACAACTCGCCAGTCCTGATGAGATTCTAAAGCGGAAGGAGGTACGGTTTTCTTCGAATTCATGACTTCATCAGGCAGACGAAATGAAGCCAAACCAAGACGTAATTGACTATGCGTCGCGTGACGTGCGGACTGAATTGAAAACAACTGGAAAATATGTTTGGGATGTATGATGGATGTCTTATCTTATGGCAAAAGTATAATTAGAAAAAAAGGACTGATCAAAATTATCTCAAGCGGAAAGTGCACGTATGTGTGCAAAAGTTCCTCTACTTTTTAATGAAAGCAAGATTGATTGGAAATCATTTAAAATTAAAAAAACACACACGAAAAGAGAAAAAAAAAGTAAAACAAAACTAAAAGAGATGATTTGCTGCCTAGCAAATCAGTGTGTGTGTCTTCAAAGCTTATTGGTATGGCAATGACAGCCAGTCCTTAACATAGAAGAAGAAATGGCATCTCTGTCTATTATAGCTTTGAAGTTATTCAAGATTTAAAAATTGTAATGGTGCTCATTAGCATAATTTAAATTGCTTGAACTTTTTTTTAATTCATTAAGTGC
This sequence comes from Hermodice carunculata, assembly GCA_964020975.1. Classification (NCBI taxonomy): domain Eukaryota; kingdom Metazoa; phylum Annelida; class Polychaeta; order Eunicida; family Amphinomidae; genus Hermodice; species Hermodice carunculata. Next base: position 70,051,518 of record OZ026619.1, read on the forward strand.
CGAATGGTCAACAACCCCCTAGTAGAAGTTGGAAATTTCGAATACTGCTAATTAGCATAATTAAAATTGCGACAACTTTTGTCTTCGATCCATTACATGCGCAACGGTCAATAACCCTATAGTTGAAGGTGAAATGCCATCTCTATCTATAAAAGTTTAAAAGATGTTCAAGATTTAAAGTTTCAAATGCTGCTAATTAGCATAATTTAGATTGCCACAATTTTTTCAGATTAATTACATGCGCAATGGTCAATAAGCCCCTAGTAGAAGTTAAAATAGCATCTCTACCTATAATATTGTTGAAGATATTCAAGATTTAAAGTTTCAAATGCTGCTAATTAACATAATATTATTTGCTGCAACTATTGTTTTAAATCCATTAGATGCGGCATGGTCAATGACCCCGTGGTAGAAGTTGGAATAAAATTTATGTCCACTATACTTTGGAAGATATTCAAGATTTAAGATTTCAAAGGTCCCTAATTTGCATAATTTCAAACATCTTCATTCCTCTGCATTGAAAGGCCAAACTCCTTGTATGGAGATACAATCATGCCAAGTTTGGAGTTTCTATGAATAATAGTGTCAGAAAAAAGTTTCAGACAAATTCACTGGTAAAGAACAAAACAGAAGGAACTAAAAAAGAAAATGTGCTTCAAAGCAAATGTGTCTGTTTGCCTTCAAAAGTTTCAAATATTAAATGCTGCAACTTTTATCCTTTCGTACTTCACATTACATTAAGCTTATGGCTGGATGCAAATTTCAAAGTCCAAATGACCTTGACCTTTGACCTTTACAGGCCATATGTAAATTGTACAGTGTTACAATACCAGCAATGTAAGCCCAACATGAACCAGATGGGATGAAAATTGTCCAAGTTATGGCAAGATGAAACTTTCAAAGGGCCAAATGACCTTGATCTTTGACCTTTAGAGGTCACATGTACCTTCAAAAATGTGCAATGTTACAATAACTACAATTTGAGCCCAAAGTAATCAAAATTGGATAAAAATTGACCAAGTTATGGCCAGAAGAAAGCCACCATCGAAAGTGACATTTGACCTGGAAATGACATTTGACCTTGAGATGAGCTCAACCTGAAGTGAAACTTGACCACAAAAATGACATTTTAGCTGAACATTGACCTTTGACCTTGAAATGATCTTTGACCTTGACATGACCTTGACATTTGAGATTACCTTGATTTTGCTAACTCCTATACTCTCGGAACCACTTCTACTATAGTATATAAGATATTGAAGATTTAAAACTTTAATTAGGCCTCATTTGCATAATTTTGAAAAGCATGACATCTCATTATAAAAAGGCCAGACTTCATCTATAGAAGTATAATTATGCCAAGTTTGGAGTTTCTACGTGTAATACTTTTCAAATGAAATGTTGGCCAAATTTGCCTGTAAAGAAAGAAAGAAAAAAAGAAAGAAAGAAAGAAAGAAAGAAAAAAGAAAGAATTTCAGGAAAAACAAAAAAAGGGTGTGTTGACGCACACACTTGAACAAACAAACAATGAAACAAACAGACGATTAACTACCGTTTCTTTTATCAAATGCATCTTTGGTTGGATCATTTTAATGAGCCTCATTGCCTTCAGTTCAGGTCTTGACGTACCTATTGAACAGATCCAGTGTTAGAAGATGTTCTTTTTTTACTTTCCAGTTCCAAATTCCTATTATACCATGCAGACAGCTTATTAGTGCTGTACAAGACTAGAACGCTTTTCCCGGGTATGACCAACACACAACTGACCACCAAATGAAAAATTTCATTTTCTCTCAAATGTTGGACAAAGAGCAGCCCCTGTGTTCGGATGTAAAAAAGCAACATAAGAACACACGTAAAGTCTTCATTTTATTCAGCATTCTCTGTACAACAACAACAACAACAACAACAAGAACAACAACAACAAAAATCAGAAAAAAACAAAAACAAGACCAAAAAGTGAAAAAAACAAAGAAAATAAAGAAAGAAAAAACAAACAAACAAACTGGACAGGATTTATATATTAGTATGAACCAGTCATTCATAGTAACAAATTAGTTTAATATTTGCACATACCGGGTGATATGTGGGCATACGTTTAAAATGAAGTTAGGAACGTACGTTGAATTTACATATGTATTTGTCAATGATATATGACGATTTGATCATACATCTAAATACATATGCAACATGTGTTCATATTAGTTCCTTCAGAATAAGTTTTAATAATAATAATAATAATAATAATAATAATAATAATAATAATAATAATAATAATAATAATAATAATAATAATAATAACAATAATATATGTATATATATATATATATATATATATATATATATAGTTTATAAATTTAATCATTTTTCGCTCAAAATAGACAAAAATTATGATGAAATAGTTCTATGAAAATTTATATTTAATATTAGGCATTGGAATACATTTAGAAATGCCTTGATGTAATTGCTGCTTTTCACATTAAGAGCTTTTTTAACGCTATCCCTTATCATTACGCCGTCAAGTTTTATTGCTCTATGATGCAATTATGTGACTGCATAGTTATGTAGGTGGTGTAGTGACGTTGCTGGTGTCTAACTTCACGAAAGTCTCATAAAGCCCAGCAGATTTTGTAAAATAAAAAAAAAAACAACACAATGTTCGTAAAAATATGTCCCTCTTAATTATATATAACTTTTGGCATATGATTCTGTTATTCTTAGGAATATTTGACGTACTTGGAAATCATTTATAACAGACAAGTAATGTTTTAATTGCAATTCCCTTTCAAACCTAAAATATGTGCTTAATTTACTTTCCTCGCTACCTTGTTTCGAAATATCGTTTTGGGATTGACACTGAAATGTTTTTGTTTTACATTAAGAGTTAAAGGTATGCAAGCAATTTGTTTATCCTTGTTCACTGTCAGAAAGTAAAATTTATTCATCAGTGAAGAGGAAGTAATTATCTTTTTCTACCAAAATCACAGTATGTCACCCAGTACCAACTTTTTCTGGTAACTCGTCAACGAATATGTTAAACAGATTAAACTCTGTTCACAACCTTGTTTTACACCTCTTAATAGACTTACGCTTTTGACAGACCGGAGTTAAATTTCATTTTAACGCGCGATTCATAACACATGCCTTTACTAATCTTGAACATGTATCCATTAATTCCATATGTTTTTCAATTTATGAAATAGCCCATCAAGTGCTTTTTTGAAAGTTCACGTAGCAAACAAGCAAGTACGTTTTACCTATAACTTTTGCATGTCTATCAATTTCACTTTTTAACACAAATATAAGATTGCTTGTCCTATAATTTGTCCAAAATCAAATCTGAAATTCACTTTTGATTTGGGTTTGAAGTAGATATTTTGTGATCGTTTCAATTAATTAAAGATGGCTCTAGCCTATGATCCAGTGGTATCATGGACTTTACAGAAATAAGATTTCCAGTACGCAGAAAAAGATGCCCCAGTCGCGACATTTCTAAACGCCAAGGAAAGTAACTTTCTATTCCAAGAATGTCTGTCATGAGTTGGGTTTAGTATATTTCTTGTTCCGTTGTATTTCTATACTGATTCAGAGAAACAATGCAAAAACATGATAAATATATTTTGACCACTCGAGTCCATCCAGTCCCTATGTTCAAGCCTTTTCTACAGTCTTGTGTAGATTGAAAAATGCATAATGCATCTTCAATTAGAACAATCACCGATTCATTACTGTGGTCGCGAAAGGTGCTTTTAATGATACTGATAAAGGCTTACGAAGCTAATGAATAATGGTGTATACCAGTGGCATAACCCAGTCTATTCCCAATTCAAGGCTGCGCCAGTCACAAAGTGGATGCTGTATAAATGCTTTGAGAACAAACAGTAGTTGCATTCTTGGTGGATTTTCCTCCGTGAAACAGCGTTTCTTGACCCATCATATTACACTGTTTTGCAAAAACACTTGTATTTCACATTTACATGTTCCCGAGTTTGAATAGATTTTGCTTTGCCTGACCATCTTTCGTTCAACTTCTTGTTGGTTTCGGATAGGGAAGGGAGACGTGGTTGTACTGCTACATCTTTCCTGAATATTTAGCTTAGACAACGTGCCGCTCAGAGAGACATGTACGGGTATAGGCTCCGAAACATGTCCTGAGTAGTTACCCGCTGAAGACCCTTTAATTTATTTGGGACAATACAGCCTATGTCAAAATTCTGCAGAAGAACTTGTACAATATGGACAATAGCACTTCTATATGTATATAGGTTAGACAGTGACAGGTTAGCTTATGAACAGTATTAAAAAGAGTTCGGATTGTGGAACATGGTAATGACTACTAAGAAGTGGTTCTGGACAAAAAAAATGGCATGGGAGTACTACCTTACACTTCATCAAAGTGGCTAAACTATAGTGAGCGAGAAGTTGTGTTACAAAATATTTCAAAGCAGGAAATGGAGATACGCATCTGAGAGAGGTTGAATTGTAGTGAATCAAAGCACACCCTGTAGTCGTGATCCACATTGCGTAAAACACTCCCATGTATATGGTATTTGGACAGGTTTGATGCAGCAGGCCAGGAAGGAATGCTACAGCTCAACAGATCACAGACTGTACATGTACCGATCACCATGTTACATTTTAAAGAGATACGGAGGCGCATATGAATGTTTCTCCATTCATGTAGCTGGAAATATTCACCATGACCTAAGATGAAAACCGACTTGAATCAGTTACTTTTATCTTGCTTTCATTGATGAAAATAGAGTTTAGGCGATGTAGAAGTTCGGTGTTTTGTACACCAATTTTGACCTGGTGACGTGAAATCTTTAAAATGTTACTTTTATAAGGACTTGTGAGCATAATGTACGATTGTAGATGCTGGTTTGTGTGTCAGGACTGTATGGTTCAAATTATCATGGCGTTCTGTTGTGAGAGCAAGATTAACGTTGTTTGATCAGTTAAGGCTGTTGTACCCATTAGATCAGTGGCAATTCTTTTGACATGTCTAGACAAAGAGACCTTGAGAATATTTTCAGAAGGGAAAGACACCCACATTTGGTTGCTTCCTGGGCTTCACATATAACGTAACCAAGGGTGTGTGGAGTCCACCACTAAAAGACGGTGGCCTAAACTTATTCTTCAGTTTAATGCTGTTTGGGATCCAGTGCTGCGAAATCCCCACCTACCACCCACTTCTGTACCATGTGTGAAAATCAAACACACATTGTCAGAGCTCCTTGCAAAACATATTGTCGTAATTTACAATAAATGTATGATCTGAACCCATCCCTCAGGTACGTCAGCTGGTTGCGTTATGGAAAGATTTTTTTTTCAAATTTGCTGATGGTTTACTGTTAAACTATCATAGTTGATTCTAGACATTTGCCAATATGCTAGCCCAATTTGTACAGAAGCAAGTTCAATATACAACCTGTACGCATTGTAAAAAACGTGAATTGCTAATTACATGTATTGTGGTTGTAGATTAAAATAGCAGCCATTGTGATCCGCCGATTGTAACATACCCCAGAAATCGCATACAGAGGTCCCAATAAATGAACAAGGAGGAAGATACACATCTTTATTAAAAACATTTCTATTGCGTGAGCTAAATTTTTAACGTCAACTAACTAAATAAAAGTATTTTCCTTTTTTATAAGGTTTTGTAGTTTGACCCCTTTTTCCGAGGTATAGTGTCAGAAATTTTAATATTTTCATCTTCGTATTGAATCGCGATGAATGGAAAACGACGAGAAACCTTTCAGTGCAATATGTTCCAAGATCCAACCACAAATTAACTGGAATAAGTGAGGTTATTGCCAGGTCATCCGCCCGTTGATGACTGAACGAAATTGAACATACAAATGCAGCTTACAGTGATTTCTAACTCTGGAGTGTGACACCTTTTGCTGCTACACAAACTGCGATCAGAATTCCATGTCAGGTGTTTGGAAGCGCATATGATGTTTGCAATTACACTCTCATGGTGTTTGCTTGGTTGACTCTTGTTCTGTAGGCTTTTTGTGGACAACGTCCGAGAGAGTGTGGACATAAGGTCAGTAAATATCTTGGCCTCCGAGAAGCTGACTTATACGCTAACTTATTGTGCAGGACATATATTTGTTCGACAGATTCGTCAATGAACTGCACAACTTATCCTTTTTTTTCAAAGTATTCTTAAAGTGAAAAGGATAAAGAGCAAAAAGTAAATAAAAAAACAATAATAACAACAACAGAGGGTCAATCTTTTAGCTATGCAATCACTCTGAAATACACAAGTGATAAGATTACAACAACTAGGGGAACTCGAGGTAATGTTTATGTACACGAAAAAACCTATCTTGCTTCGACCTATTTTAGGAGAGTATAACGTCCAGGAACCGAAATATTTAAACACCTGGATCCTGCGTTTTGGTTAGATTAACCCTTGAGAAACTTACCATAATTTCCTGGCAGTGATTACTCTTTCTTCCCACGTCACTCTTGCAAAGTCATCATTTGTTAGTGTGTTTTGACTCGATGTGTATCACGTGTCCTTCTTTTATCGCCTTTAACAAATGCTTGCCCGGAGAGAAAAGATTTATGGTTGACATTTTGTCCGGAAGGTGAAGAAATTGTCTGGGATGGTGGGCGCCGGTAGGTCATCGTAAATTGGTTAGTGATCCATCTGTGTGACTGCGTAATGACATCAATGAGAGACATATGGGTACAGGTAACCAGCTGTGTCTGCTGTACACGTCAGTTCTGCCAGGTCCTATTACCTTGCTGCTGCTGTCGTTTCAGGTCTGACCGTCCACTGGGGTGAACCACAATGAACCAAACATGCACTCTCAGATTAGTACGACTCGAAGCTTGCACCCTATGTATTGGACCTAACCTTTGAATGTATAATCTCTCGTGCCCAACTATTGTACCATTTGACTTCTCACGAAACGCCCTTTAATTATTATGTTGACCCAACGCTAGATAAATGAATATCAAAAAGATAATATTTTGGAAGAAGAAAAAAGTTGAAAACATAATAATGTTATGGTAAGAAAAATAGAACAACCTCCATCGTTAAATATATTAAACCTGAGGAAAAGTAATATGGCCTCCAATGAATGCTATCTCTTTAATCGATTTAGCGGCCTGTTGAATTTACCAAGTCCATGATCAATTCTATATACTAGTGTCTCAATTTGCAAATGTAGCATCAATTAAAGAGTATATCTACATTTGAAACTCAAATAACTGAATGCTATTTCAACTAGAGCGAATGCTAAAAGTCGAATCATATCACCAAATCGTTTTCAAGCCATTTTTTCGGTCGTTTAAGATCATGCATGCCAATATCATTGACAGTTAATTTTTAATAATATACTTTTTAGATACAAGGGATACAACTTGGAGGCATAGTAATTCGTTACATAGAAAAGAAAGTCAAATGTCCTACGACATTTTAGTGTTACCCATGCTAGGAAACTGTGAGCGGAATTCTATAGTCTCTGTATCCGTTCTCGTTGCCCATTTCTAAATGGTATACACGTAATTTTGGTCCCAATGCAAATGTATGGAGACATTCCTTCTGTTAGTCTCTTCAAGGACAATGAGACTGATCAATCATACTCAGTATTCTGTGATTATCTTGTTTCAAACAGACCATACATCAGATGTGTGTATTTTATCAGGCTTGATTACCATAAAATGAATAGTTTGCGCCATTTGTGCCTGGAGAAAACACCGAAAAATTTGGAACTCCCAGATGTAAACAGACGAGCCACTAAATATTTATGAAGACCAGCTCTCAAAGTCACTGGTTCTACTGTTGCCATGGGAACACCAATTTAGAAAACTAAAAGTTAGATATAGTTGATTACGTATAATTATGTTGGTAATTTTGCATAGACTGTGATAAGTAAAAACAGTCTATACCTTTAATAATTATATCTGAATTATCTTATATATTACATTATACAATATATATTAAGGTGAAGGTTTTTGAGCATTCTAATTTCAAATGAATGAAAAATTACCAGTAGATTGATTGTGTGGTATGTTAATGTCGTTTTATTTTACATTTGATGTGCTATTTAATCCTAGTGTCATTCCCAAAAGGTCAATATAATTCATCTGAATAGTATTTTCCGTAACAATTTCCAATTCAACAAGTTTTAAATTCATAGAATCCACAATCTGACAAATGAAATGATTCTGCAAAATGTCTAATTTTCCGTATCACTTTCTAGCTATTTGTAACGTTTGTAACATTATTTTATGCAATCGTAATTTGTGTAAAACCGGAACAGCTAATTTTGAAAATCCGTGGCCCAAATAGGTATTAATCATGCTTACGACTTTCACAGATGGTGTTTCAAAAGCAACGTGCAAGTTTACGTCACGGTTTACAGGATTATGCTAACATATCCTGAATCAAGTCCTGTGTCATGGTGTTTACAAATTGCCTATTTGAAAGGATGTTTCCGGTGATTCATTTGTCTTATCTGAATACCTACCTGCTCGACTATAATGGAAGGGTGTATTCTTATCATCAGGTGTAACAATCTCTATTTTTCGGACATCCCGGAACTAATGATCTAAAATTTTGATAGTAAGGGAGAACAGAGTTCATTGTTTTCATCCCGAAAATCATCTGTATCTAAAATGAGATAAAAGATATGAACATTTTCAGGAATAGAGAACATGTAAATTTTCCTGAATTCAGCGGCACACATGCATATACAAGTTCCAGTTGACACTTATCTACAGCAATTTCAAAACGTCACATATGCATAAGTGATGCATTTATGTAACTTCAGATGTTCTCTGTGTATATTCAAATCTAAACAAACGTCGAACTTACTTTCTCCTATGCCTTAGATATTGTTCACTGGAGTGACATATGTATACTATTATTTCGCTTTATTATAATGGCATAATTCATTGAAGCACTGCCTGTAGAAACGAACTGTGTGACGTATTGTGTAACAGGAGATTATATATGCCCATATTGGTTTCCTTCTCGTATATGTCTATTTCATGTAGTAAACTCCATGCAAAATTCAAACCTCAAACCTTATTCACCCTTCAAACAATATAATATGGTGCTTTTTCATGCAGTAAACTCCATGCAAAATTCAAACCTCAAACCTTATTCACCCTTCAAACCGCGCAACATGGTGCTTTTGGGTGTTTCATTGGAGGTAACAGTAGTATATTTTGTGGGGTATTTTTACAAACTCTGACACGTATGCTGAATATTGTCACATTGTGTCATGCTCTCTGTACAATTGGGCATTTCAAAGCCGTCAGTTTTTTTTATTAGAAGTGCGTGAAATATGTAGGTTGTTTAAGAGAAGCCCATGAGAGGGTATTCCCTTGAATCCAGTTTATGTACTACTCTGCCCCCACTCTTTGCCTTACTCTGTCTTCCCGCAGCGTATCCAGCTTTACCTGATCCCATTCTTATTCTACCTGTGAGGACTGTGCCACCTTGCCCCATGATGCTCCGTTTGTCCTGTACGCGTGCATTCTAACTAGAGCGAATTATTTAGGGCTTCGTCATCCTTCCTCATTGTATTCGCTCAAATAAAATGGGCTATGCCCGAATCAACAATGGGTGTGCTAAATAATTACGGCTTACCCAGCATGTCACTCAACATTTATGATTATTGAACTATCACGACATGCCTTCCTTGACGGTGTTCACGTCTGGTTTCTGTGAACAGAACCGACCAAAATAAATAGTCACGTTACTTGCACTTAACAAAGGAAAATAGACCGACCAGTTACCTTTTATTTTGCCATTGGCCTTTTGAAACCAAAATAGAATGATATTCTACGGATAAAATTTAATCAAATTCCTCGTGGCAGCTGAAACCCTACCTTTGCATTACACATCAGGCAAGTTGCTTGCTGATATATATTCAGAACCCATCTAACTGATAATTAATAGGACCACACCTACTTTTACAGAACCAAGAACACAGGGAAGCTAATGACATCAAATCGGACTAAGAGTCAATCCAAATTAATTTTGGAGATAAATCTACTGCGTATCAAAATATTTCAAATCATATGGAAACGATCTGGTTTCAATTCATTGACATTAAAAATGATATTTCCTGACAGTATCTGAAACAACCATCAAAGTTTATTAAACTGTTTAGTGAAATATATTTCTGAGTAACTTCTCTGTGCCGGTTTATTTTAATTAGACTTGCTTTATTTAAAAATGTACGTCTTCACATTTCGAACAAACTCGACCATACCTTACAATGGGCAATAAAATGATATCCTTATAATAACTTTTGTATTCAATGAGTGTATACAGCACGAATAACGAACGAATATTTAGCGACATTAGAATTAAAATCGTCCATTTTGTGAGACATTTTCATAACATGTCAATTCCGATAATTTGCAAATCTAAGTGAACAAAACATTATTGAAGCTTTCGGGATTATTTCTTACACAAGTATATCAACGATAACTTTATTTGACAGTCGCTATAGAGTTTGTTATATTGAAGCGAAGAAAGCAATATATCTAAAATAAAAAATAAAACTATATCCATGGTGTGTGTGTGTGTGTGTGTGTGTGTGTGTGTGTGTGTGTGTGTGTGTGTGTGTGTGTGTGTGTACCAAATTAGAGATGCGGGTGAAGGTGAACAAAGACATGCCATAGTGAAGTAATGAAATGTGGCGCCTTCCACAGTGTTTTGTGCTTTCGTTATGTCATAGACATCATACTGTAATGGAAGCATTTATGTACGGTCATGCCCTGTCATCGGACTGGTTATTAAAAGAACAGGTTATGGGTGGGTGCATGGTCGGGCGGCTTTCAATACGCTCGCCTGTCACCTGTTCCAGCCAGGTTTGATTCTTCGCCCAGGGTATTCCTGCCTCTGTCATTGTACACAAAGGTTTCCACGAGTCCTTCGCTCCACCACACAAAAGTGTGGAAGGTAGACCCGTACAGCTGTGTCCTGGAGAGTGCCACAAGTCAACTCTCCATTTCATTCACAATTCGTCTAAAATGCTCGGTTTAAATTATGCTCCTGCTGTCTCAGTTGAGGCAACGGAGCGTTTACGTCTATGTAAGATATATTAGGATTACTTCATGGCAAACTACTTCCAGTTCCATTCCTTGTTTTATACTCAAGAAGAGTCCACACAGATTCAGTTCCCCGTGCTAACCAATCATCATCTTTAAATGCTATGTTTGTTGTAATCGGTATTGGTTTCAAAATTACAACAATCTATTGTAAGTGCCTAGTGCTGACAACACAAATACATATGATTTGATGGTAGAGTAGTGTGATCATATAATTTGTGATACTGTCATAAAAGTGTTGTTACTACGTACCCGCCGGTAATTCCGGACCTGTATCTACTATCGGGGCAACCTTCTCCACCGAGCTCCATCTGTGACCCAGCAAATGTCCTAGGCCCCTCTGCCCACTGCTGCTACTTAATCCACAGCTGAGGATGACTTGAGTGTCAGATACAATATTTCTATTCTGGGGCCCACCGCCGCCCACAACCGGTAACCTCAAGGCATTGTATCTATATTTGAAGGTAGTGCTCATCCTGGAAAAGTCCCATTATATGTTTTACATTACATTCATTCGACAAATTAAACTTCCGTTCACACCAATCATATATTTTGGATAGTACGTCTCCAAAATATCCAATCGGGTCTAGACAACATGAGCTTGGCTGCGATTTTGAAAAATGTTAATTCAACACGAATGGTTTGTAAATGAGGATAGTAATGGGGCGATCGGGAGTGGGAGCTTTTATATGAAACGAAAAGTTTATGTTCACAAATATTTCAGAGCAACAATAATATGGTATATGCTGGGGGGGGGGGTGTTTTTTTTTTTTTTGTTTTTTTTTTTGTTTTTGGTGTATATTATTTATTGGGCCTCTCACTTTTTACTAATTCTAGCCAGGAAAATATTCCATGCATATGGCTCGGTCTGTTGTCCGCATTCAAGTTTTATGAATAACTGGAAATTCAGTATAATGCGCTGCACCGAATTGTATTGTACATGTTGTATAACTCGCATCAGTGACGATCCACATGTTGTGCTGTAACGTTAATAATGACCGACAGACTGCTGATGCCTGATTAATTACATATTTATTCTCTCTACGAGATCTACGTACCACATAATTCATAGCCGTTTAATGAAAATTCCACTTTTAGTAGATACCGATCATGGCAGTCCCTGTTGATGCGCTGCGATTGCATAGCCTGATACAGCGGATGCTTTAGATCGAGATTATGAGATAAATTTCAAAACAAACCAATTGAATTCTGCACGTTGTATGACTGTAAGTAAACAGGAACTCTCCCTACTGGAATACTCTCTGTGCAACGGTCCATTTCGCGCGGGCATCTTCTGCAGAAAATTATTTTCCGAAACAACATGACCCCGGGAACATGACTGGGATTACTTGAACTGCCAAATAAATATGGACGCACAGAACGTATGGTGCTGGGGTCCTGCATTGTCAGCATGTCCCAATGAAAGCGGGACATGTGATTCTAATTTAGGTAACTTGGACATCTGTTGAAACATGTTTAAAATGGATGTTCTTTCCCCTTTTACACATTAACCTCCTTTGACGTCAGTTTAATTTGTCACCTGGGCACAGCCAGAGGCACTTGTTACCTATGAAAAAATATGAAATATTTGCAAATCATGACATATTCATCTGAAAGAGCGTTATTTATATTCCTAGAATGGGACACCATCGTGCACCAGTGGAACTAATACCACCGATTCATGATAAAGATGTACTTTTTAAAGTAACCAATCAGTTTTGCACGAGTTTATCTTCAATACGAAGTATCGTAAGCTGTTGAAAAGAAAACGCGATTTGTATTTGAATAACAATTTTCTCTAATTCTTTTCCCCTATTTTTTTTTCTCCAAAATTGCATTCGTGAAGTTGAATACAGCTCCCAATTGAGTTTTTCCTGTGCGTACCGTACCTTGAGGGCCTTTATCTCAATATTGTATGGTGCTACTATGTATGGCAGTCTCAGTCTGGATCAGGATTTTTTTTCTTTCTTTTTTCCCTTTTTTTTGTGTATATCACCAGCCCTTGTCATTGTGCAGCAGACGTACATGACCCACATGCTTTAAATACAACATACTACCATGTACTGAACGTTCCTTTATTTTTATCTCGTTTGTATACTATACATGCCCTTACAAGGGACCTTTAATTGACATTAAAAAGTTCTAACAATTAGGCTACTTCTATGAAGCTAAATTGTTCCCAAATTAAATTAAAACGTCTTTTAAAATAATTTTCTTCGATGGGATATATGAAAGGAAGCAATATAATAGCCACAGGCTTGGAAGGAATATATTAAATAGGTGTAATAATAAAAAGATTCAAAAGGAAATAAATATTCAAACCTGCAGTGTATGTACAATGATAAAATGCAGAAAACAAGCAGTATAAGGTAGTTGGTGTGAACTTCGAAATGCACGTGTGATCACGTGACATCTATGCTGAGTAAGGGACGCTTTGACGGCAAATTACGTCATAATACATACGATGTGTCACTTACATGAATCCACAAATTAAGCAAATGGTCTTGGTGAAGAAAATGTCTCATGTTTTATGGAAATTATCGACAGTACCATATGTAGACTGGTGAGAATAACGACAATTGGTGCAGTAACTTGTATTAGCTTCAATGTGAAATATAAATGCCAATAGTTTCTGTGAGTGGAGTGGTATGGCGGACGCAGTCTTGGAAGGCCCTGGCCTTTGTTGTGTGTCAATACCAGATAATATCTTCATTGTACTCAATAATCTTTTCAGTGCTTAAGTAAAGACTTAAGTCAACATCTCCCTTCTGCTCGCTTTGGGCTCCATGAACTCAAAGCGTGTGGTAGAAAGATGTTGACTTGGACATAATTATGGAGCCAGACTGAAAATCTTTTTTAAATAAAATCTTAATCCAGAATCATAAAAATCGTTTTGATTAGCATAGTATTTATTGTTATTAGCAGCGAGAGAGTGAGATATGGGCTCATTAGCCCACACACATATTTCTCCATGTCTGGTCATTTTTCGCCATTCAGTGTAACCCATGTATGAAAATGCTCTATGCACACATATTTCTCCATGTCTGGTCATTTTTCGCCATTCAGTGTAACCCATGTATGAAAATGCTCTATACGCTTACGCCTGTGCAACACCACTGCATTCGAGTGTATTGATTATACTGCGTGGTGTGGCGTACAGTGCCTCGATCACACATTTAGATTTGGTCCTGGGAACGCGAAATCACTTCTGTTATATGACATTAGTGACAGAAGTAGGGTAGGGTTCCTATACCATATGTGCTACTTTGTTCCCTGAAGCGAAGTATTGCCGAATCAATTACAGAGGAATTATATACTGGTCTATCTTACCAGTTTTGACCTGAATGTCATTTGGTGCAGAAAATTGTTGCTACTCTGATATTTATGATGATCATCGTGCTGTTTTGCTATGATTACTGAAGACATGTATTTCTTGCCTCTTAAGGAGACCAGGGTCCTTGTCACATCTTCTACGCAAGTAGAGAGCATAAAATATGGAGATTAGTCTGTTTTGTAAGCGAATGAATCCTACCTGTGTGTGTGTGTGTGTGTGTGTGTGTGTGTGTGTGTGTGTGTTTACGAGTGTATACGTGTGTATGTGTGTGTGTGTGTGTGGGGGTATTATCTAGTGTGGTTTTGCATATTGCATGGTACTTTTATTATTCCTTTCGATATCATACAGTAAAATTCTTTCTCCTCACAGGTACTCTATTTGTATCCGTATATCTTGTCGGTTTGCGGCAACGCTACCTAATTTTACAATTATTGTAGCCTTTTTTGTGTGTGTGGTCTTGGTGCCCAGCTAATGAGAAATCTGTACGTGACGTCGGAACAATACAAGTATCAACATAATCTATAATATTTATACAAGTCGAATACAAAAGCAACAACATTGCCTTTGTACAACAGTGATTCTTGTATGATGCCCTTTTCCGGGGTTGGAGGGTGGCCAGGGGACGAGTGTATTTTATGTGTAACAGCAGGCAAAGCCAATATTACATTGTCTGAATGCCAATGTAACTTGTAGTTATAAATGTAAAGGTCTAGGAGCAATAGACTGTACTGGAACCCATTATCGCACTCCAATGAAAAAAATAATAAAAAAGGTCTTGTACAGGCAAACCAAATCGCCTGAAGACTTCTCCCCCAGATATGCTTAACTGCTCAACAGGGGCCCACATATTGCACCGTTGCGAATGATGATGTACATATAGGCTGTACGGCACCACTCAGACATACATGTCCCGCGTTTGAGGTGTCTGGTGGTCGCCAGCACAATTTGCATACAGACACTCTACTTCCTCTGCTAAACTGCCGGAGGAAGAAGAATGTTCAGCATTGTTGTGTTTGTGTACTCGCCACTGGTGGGCAGCACGGTGCACTTTTCGGGGCGATTTGTGTGATTTGAGGGAGCGTGGAGGCTTTCGCGGTCGCCTCTGTTGTTGAGGAGATTCGGGAGGTGTAATACTCCCATCAGTATCTGTTGAGTCTTCCTGAACTCGAGTCTGTAACCGCCCCTGACTGCTGGTATCCGAAACTCCCTCAGCACTGAGTCTTTGTGGGTTTTCTTCCGGAGACTCTATGTCACTGTTTCGCTGTGGATACACCAGAGCGATTCTATGCTTCGTTGGAGAATCCCTATCGCCATCACTTCGGTCGTCGACGTCCGGGTATCGCGACGGCTTTCGTCGCCTCTCGGACGCCGAGGAGTCGCGGGAGTTGTCAGTGTCCTGACGGTAAAGGGCATCCCTGGAATACAGTCCCGATGCTGAGCTGATGTCGTCCCTGGAGGATCCTGCAAATACATACAGAATATTTGACATTCAAAATTCCGTGAAATTCCTGGCAATACATTCTGAGAAAAATAAAACACAAAACAAGAGATGCATAACTGGGCGTCACACAAATAACGGACATTAGAACCCCAGCGTACAATATTTCAAAATTCGGGCCTGATGACCTGTATATACTAAATCCTATTTTCACCCATTCATGCAACTTTTCATCATAGATGTACATGCGTATGTTAAATTATATTGCTAGCACGCTCCTTAGGCGTCTGTGAGAGACAATGGGGCCTAACAAATTTGTGAAAATTCTCCTCATCAAAAAATGCCACATATATTATCTTTACACGCTGTACCTACATGTGTGTGTGTGTGTGTGTGTATAAATGTCAACTTCAATTTTTATCTTAACTCTATCGGGTGTAAGAACATGGGGTGAAGGGTTTTAAGGCTCAGCGAAGCCTAAATTACTCTTTATATTCATGGTGACGTAAAGCGTTTTCCAATAAATATTTCAGTTATTTCACTTCATAAGAGCCACAGATATTTTCTCAGATACGCTGGTCTGTGTAGACCCCTCAGTGTTAATAGCCAGGCATTTCCTTACGGTTTGGGATTTGTGACAGATAAATTATGACATAAAGTTATTGTGTTTCCTACAGAACGTCGCCAATGCTTATCTGACTTTACCGGTGTTCCTGGTCCCATTTTGTGTGAAAAGGAACACGTTGACGCTCCTGAGCCTAAAAGCTTATATCTAGCCTATATCTTGCCAACTTCGCACATGGAACTTCTGCCGTCTTGACCGTCGCTGATAGAAATGTGCCATTTTCACATTCAATTGATCTGAAGCGTTTAATAAAATATGTGCTCGCGAAGAGCATATTGAGGGTAATTCGATAATGTACTTTGCGGCTCTGTGCTGACCATTGCATGCCAGAGAAATTACGAAACTTTGCGACCCAGCATTTCGAGCAGGAAATCATACAGCAAAGCTAATGAGGTTGCTGGAGGAAATGTAAGTGTAGATCAGAGCTTTGAAACATTGACAAATGAAAACAATGTTTGTGCACATATTCGTTAAATTTTGTTTCTCTGTGTTAATGTGGCAATGATGCTTCCGTGATAATGCATTGACCATCTTAACAAAGAAAACAGCGATTAACTAATATATTTTTTATTGTACTTTATTTTATTTATTTTCTTACGTATCCATCATTTCTTTGTTTTCCATGTTCCTGATTCTGTTTACATATTACAGTCAGTGACAATAAAATCGGGTGAGGCATCCATGCACACAACACTGAAACTACACATTTTGCGAAGGTAGTAAAACTCCATTTCTAGATTCCTGATGTTCGACATCTTCTATACATGTGTCTGTTTCTCGTCAACAACTGTTTCGGCCTAGCATTTGTGCCTGGGGTAGCTTCATTTCAGCTGCCTGAAGGACGCGCGGTAATACATAACCAGTTCAGGGTATACTCTGTAAGATATACTGAATATACCGTAAAACATGTCTATGTTTATTTTTATTTAAGGGTCGTGATACACGGCATTACCCTTAAGACACCTAGAAACTGGCGTTTGCATAGTCGATACACCACCACCCAAAACAGCATGTCTGGTTCAAGTACTTCTAGAAATCAATAAATCATTAATAAATCTATGGACATAACGCAAATAAACGACATGGATGCCGCAGACACCATATCTGTTTACCCACAAGAAACATTTTTAGGTTAGCACTTTCAACCAGTAATGAGTTGAGTTTCTCTCAAATCGGGACTGCTGAACCACTTCGCGGGGGTCTGCAGAAACAGGCGTACATGGCTTCCTTCTTATTCATTTATTTTTTTTTTCGTAACGTAACTCGCTTAGATCCAATTTTGTGGTATAAAAAGGTCCTGGGATTCATTACTTGTGCATCCATAGCCTGATTAATCCCAGTGCAATCAGCACGTGTGTTTCTTCTATGCATAAAAGGACTTTTTGAACTACGGCTCTGGAAATGATGTCAACCTGATCTGAGCTCAGATAACCTGTGATCTCGCAGTTAATGAGAAACGTGTGTGTTATTGGTGAAATCGCTTGAATGTAAACCAGCAGGCAGCATCATTCACACGGGGTACGTCCAACAACCAAAACAACTGACCTTTCACAGCATCAATAAGCAGAAATTCAGTGTGAGCTGTTGAACAAATTTGCATTTTATTTATACATAAGGCAATTTGAGATGATTAACATAACCTAAGATATTATTTTATCATACTAGTATGTTCAAGATACATATCCTCATATTCTGATTAGGGTTGGGTCAAAGTCACATGAAGTAAAAAAACCCGCATTGGTTGTAACGGGATTGCAGGAGAATGACGTGGATAAAACCAAGTCTTCTTTCTAATCACAGTTTATAATATCCTAAATTTGCGTGTAAACCCACCAGAAAATAAATATAGTCCTTCACCACCCCACCCCCCAGAAATAACTTTAAATAATGAAATACAACCTGGTCATTTTGAAAATAAATTATGACCATACAAAGTTGTATTGCATGCCCCAGCAGTATGGTCAATGAGTGTATAACTTGATGCTTGAAACTAAAACGTTAATTCGCTGCACACGTAGAATTGCGAGTTATGCTACAGTTGATACACGGGACCAAAAAGCGCCCACTGTTGATCTTTTCCACATCTCCGCCGAAGAACGAAATTGTCAACACTGCAGCCGAGGAGCCGATGCGCACAACACTTACAAAAAAAGTCCATGCATTTAGCCGCCCAGCCCAGTGCTGTAGTAGGCTTCTGAAAATAGGTTTTATAAATACGGATATCATTGTCTTAGTTTTTACATATTCGAAAAGCACTCAGTGTTACCTTGAGTCCACTGTTGAAGTGGACGTAACGAAATGGTTTTTATACGTATTGAAATCATTCTCTGATTTATGAAATGTCTGAATACATTCTGAGTTACCTCGTCTCAGGAGGTCAGTGTGTTTGCCAAAGATATTCGAGTTACCTGCAAGTGTGTCACCGACTGGAAGTAATCGGTATTAATACCGGAAATACTTTTACCCCACAGATAAGTTGCTTATCTTTCAAACAATGCGTTTTTTGTATAAATAATTTCGCGGTTCAGGGTATGATCTCAAAATAACAATTTTATTTTTCAAAACAGAGAAGACTTCGAAACTTCATAAAACTAAAAAAACGAATGGGGAAAAAAAGCAGAACAAAAACAAACCTGTTTCCAAAAATATACAATAGAAGAGACTGTAAGTGTGACAAGTGTCGAGTTATATGATATGGATACCTGCTTATAGATGCATGGATACACGACAATCACAAATGTAATCAGAAATCACCAATCTGAAAATAATACATGTGCGGCAGCAATCTCATTATTACCTACACCATTATGTACTGTGCATTTCTTATAGTAGTCAAAATACACTATACACCAAATGTTGTCAAGATATATGTGCACAGAGCTTTCTTTGTATTATTATTATTATTATCATCATCATCATCATCATCATCATCATCATCATCATCATCATCATCATTATTATTATTACTATTATTATCATCATCATCATCATTATTATCATCATCATCATCATCATCATCATCATCATCATTATTATTATTATTATTATTATTATTATTATTATTATTATTATTATTATTATTATTATTATTATTATTGCCGTATTTACGCTATTAATAACCTTTGTGTTGGAATGTATATAACAATCATCTCGCTGCTGTAAGCAAATAATGGCATTCCCAGGCCCATTTTCTGGGTCTCTTTGTGAAGCGAAGTGCACCAACCATGATCTCCGTTTAACTGTCCCATAACAATATACAGTTCTTCGTCCGTGTGTCTTGTGTACACAGAAGTTATTTACATTTCACCAGTAACATGTGACATCCTTCCCAGCCATTTACATTTGACATAAACACTGGTGCTGGGAGCAGTGAGGGCACAAGGCACATGGTGCTGACATGATGTGCAACGCGTGCCACAATATTCACGTTTTCTTTGTCTGAAGGGCAGATGTACCATACTGTAATGTTACTTAAAACGCGATCCTCTCAACAGGTTGAAAGGGGCACATATGGGGAATATATTCTCTTACTTAGACTTGTTCCCAGTGAGAATGAATACAGTAACTCTTTTTCCTCAATTGACAAATTTTGAGTCACGGTATGGCTGTGTGCCAATAAAGATATTTTGTTTTTCCTCTCTTTTCTTTCTTTCTTTCTTTCTTTCTTTCTTTCTTTCTTTCTTTCTTTCTTTCTTTCTTTCTTTCTTTCTTTCTTTCTTTCTTTCTTTCTTTCTTTCTTTCTTTCTTACCAATAAAATTGTCCATATCATTTTCAATAGTCATGATGCATCACATTATGCAAATAAGGGGCAATTAAAATTTTAAAAGCTCCCTATCTTCAAAACTATTGCAGCTAAACACAAAACTTCAATGCAGGTTTGTGATACCGGCCAAAATAATGGACAGTAATAGAAAGTTATAGAGTTTCAAACTATGATAATTTGGGGCACTGAACAATTTAAAAGTTGAATATCACTAAAAATTTTATAGATAGAGATGTCATTCCAATTTTATAGGTTTGCGGCAAAGCTGCATCCAATGCACCATGAACCGAACTTGCAAGATTTTAATTTATACAAATTAGGTGAATATGCAAAATATAAATCTTGAATAGCTTCCAAACTAATATAGATAGCGGTGTCATTTGAACTTTAATTTGTAGGTTTGTGCCATAACCGCAGCCAAGTAAGTTGCAGGCTTTTAATCTGTGCAAACTAGGCAAACACACAAATTAAAGTCTAAAATAATGTCAAGCTACTATAGATAGTGGTATCATCAAACTTCATTTCAGAAATCTGTGACAAAGAAACATCCAATGAACCGAGAAAGTTGTAGCATTTTAGTTGATGCAAAGCAGGCTGACACACAAAATTTGGATTATGTTGAACAATGGCAATGCTTAGCCTTTCAAACTGTTCTCATTTTGAAGGCACCAAGACAGATTTGGTGGGAATCAATTTCTTTTCTAATTATCTATTTATTTATTTCGCCCTGATTTTGCCCGAAGCTTTACCCGGACACCTCGATACCCAGATCATATTCTCAAGTTTTGTCTATTAGAAACATTTCAAACTTGACTTTTCCAGCGCGCAGCGAGATTTGCTGTGAAGCAAATCTTTGCTAGTTTACATGTACTTTAACACACAAACACACACAGCTAATACATTCATTCATACATACATACATACATACATACATACATACATACATACATACATACATACATACATACATACATACATACATACATATTGAATGTATATATGTATTTCATTTTAACTGCAATTAAGAGGACACCTGTTAACTGGGAATAACATGGCTCAGATCAAAATGTTTTTCTCTGGGTTGTTTCAGCCATGATGCGACCGTAATAGTTGTTGATTTAGTTAAAAAATTGTGCAGCCTGCTGTCAGCTGCTTCTCGGGTCTGCTGTATGTTCACACCGACGACCGTGTATTTGTTGGGAGCCAGCTAAAGAACCAAAAGGAAGAATAGCTTCATAGCAAAGCTGCTTGTATGCCTATAAGAAAGAGGTGTATAATAATGACACCAGCTGGCTATGGTCATGCATTGAATCGCCAGACACAAGCAAGGCGTCTTTCTGCGTATTGGTTTTGAAGCGACTGTGTACCAAATATTTCATTTTTTTTTAAATATGCACAAATAGAAATGCTGTGACTACTGTTCACTATTCTCCAGGTGTGCCCTTATGAAAAAACAAACATGACGAAGTTAAAATAATGTATACATATATCATAGATTGGAAGATGTCCAACATATATTTTTCTCAATTAATATAACTGGCCTAATTTTTAAATGTTACAACTTAGACGGATTGTTCATTGGATGCGCTTATATGACAAACCTAAAGGTGAGAGTTCGAATGAAATTTATATCTTTAATATTTTCTAAGATATTAAACACTTCTACTGCAATTTGCAGCTAAATTAGCATAATTTTAAATATTATGATTTTTTTATATTGTCAAAAATCCGCAATTAAACAAAAAAAATGTAAAAACTGTGACTTGGACCAGTATTCATTCCATACATCTTTATCACAAACAAGCAAAAAACACGTTATAATATTGAGTTAACAATTGACGCGTTTGAAGACATGAACGGTTGAAACATTTGTCTCTGTATGCTTTGTATATCTTACAAATTATGTTTGTTCCAAATCAGTTGGGCAATTTTACCTATAGGGCTAAAGTTCAAAATTTGGAAAAATCTATGACAAGGTTTTTCGTTCAGCGAAGGTCACCGGTAACATTCCAGTGACGCAAATTGATATTTTCCGTTAGATTGGGGTTTCGTTCAACACACAAATCATTGCGCGTGGGAAGGATACAGGTCAAAACAATATGATTAAAAGGACACATAACATCGTCTCCATAGTCGTTGTCGTCGTCGTCATCATCATCTTTAAGCAGCATTTTCACGCGCGCGCGCGTGTGTGTGTGTGTGTGTGTGTACCACTTCAACGGTAAAAGATGATGTTTAATATGACAATAAACCGCTAGTCTCCAAATTGCAAAAGCAGCAACAATTATTTTAAGAGTTTTTCGCCGAGTATCCTTACCGTATCTAACATGATTGATTGCAGACCTTATGCAGACCTAACATACACTTTGGTAAGTGCACACGAAGGGCAGTTTATACATACTGAACTTTCTCAAAGAGCACATGGTTTACACATAACCACATACTCAATCTACACCAGATGCCTCCATACTTTTTTTTCTTCTGTCACTGAATACGTAAATATTTCCTGTTGCACTTCTGTGAACGTTACTGGCAATGCCTCTGACACTGTCTACTTGAATTAGAGAGCAGAACTGAAAGCAACACTACGTCCACCGTAACAGCTGGCTAAAGCACATCCAGATAACTGGTGTTGCCACAGGGTGGGCGGAGCCTTGCTTGCTTAACGAGTCCCACTGTATGAGCCAACGTTTTTTTTTTTTTTTTTTTTTTTTTTGTTAAAAAGTGCATGAATTAACTGGCTGTGTGCTGATTCTGCTGGATAAACTTCAAGACGTAAACTTAACCATGAGGCACACGCACCTGCATTACCTGCATTCAACCTCGTAATGCATCGTGTCATGCGGTGTATATGTTTGTTATCTGGCTTCCCTCACTCATGTTTGACACTGACATACAGTCGGTGCATTTCACTGGGAACGTGATTCTACAAAATGCTGGCCCAAACGGGCAAGATGTGTTTTCTCAAGAAACATCTGCAAAATTGCTTGGCATGGCAATTGATGAAAAACTAAACTGGTCCCAACATATCACATATTTGGTCACAAAATTTAGTCTCCAAATCTCCCTTTTGCTCGCCCAAAACATGCATTGTCATCTGCACTGTTGAATATTGTCCATGAAAGGATAATGCAACTTTTGACTTCTACGATACGGTCTGGGGGAGACTGCTCTAAATCTCAACTAAAAATCTTAAAACGACTCCAAAATAGAGCAGCTAGAGTTACCATCACCAAGCCAAGTAACATGGCCCAGGAAGCGTCCATCCACAGAGCAGGAATACATGATGACATGTCAGTAAAACGAGCGTGTTGTAATCTAGTATCTTTCTATTACAGAGACCCATGTAAATGTCTTTAAACAAATACTATAAACATCATGCTGTTTTTTTTCTAATCAACATGAAATAAATGTTATAACACATATTACATTCTGATAAAACTACCAGACTGCAATGTTCTGGATTTGTGGTAATGTTTAACGCTGTGCTCTGTGATGAAATTTGTACATGTCTACATATTTTAAATTCAAAATTCGACATTTAAAGTTTTACTACCAGTTACACTGGGGGCTGATTCGGTAATACGGTAAAATAGAGCACGCTGATGAAAGTGTAGACCCTGAAGCCAAACCATCCGATTAAAATGTTGGCCCTGAAGGCAAAGTCTGAAGGGCTTACATTTTCCTTGGATGGTTTGTTTTGCGGGTCTACGCTTTGATACTAGGGTGATCCATTTTGCCGTATCACCGGCTCAACCCCAGTGTCCCAGGGTGGCAATTTTATCTCCGGAGTGTGAAAAATAAAAAAAATAAAAAAAATCACTATTCGTAAACGAAGCAAATCGCTTCATTTCGCAGATTTCTGGTCTTTTGTCCCCTACAGGTAAACTGTTTCCGGCACATGACGTCTTCGTCAAAAGTCGTCTCGGTTGGACATAAAACGAGGCTCTAAAATGATGTCACAAGGAATTCCCCTGACACTTCCGGAGCTACAGAAAAGAGACCCTGGTGAAGCCAGTTCTACTGGAACACATGCAAGGGTCGACTAACCAATGAAATTCCTTTATTTTTCACCATATCCGGAGATAAAATGATATCACCAGGAATTCTCCTGGACACTCCAGAGGACACAGAAAATAGACCCTGATGAAACAGCTCTACAGGCACACATACAAGGGCTGACTAACCAATGAAATTCCTTTATTTTGCACCATCCGGAGATAAATGATGTCACGAGGAATTCCCCTGCATACTCCCGGGGCTATACATGTAGAAAATAGACCATGGCGAAGCCAGCTCTACGGGAACACATACAAGGGCCAACTAACCAATGAAATTGCTTTATTTTTCACAACCCGGGGATAAAAGTCCTTATCAATAAAAATTTGAAATTGTGATTTTGAGCATATATTTCGTGGATGAGTCTGTATCAAGGCCCTATACAAAGAATTTAAAATAGTATCTCTTTCTATGACAGTTTTGAAGATACTCATCTATTTCTAATGGCCTTAATGTTGGAATTTTGAGTGCATTTATTATACTGTCAAGGCTTTACACATCACAATTTTAATTTGCATAAAATTCGCATGATTTTAGACACCTTGACTATCCAAAAATAGGTGCACAATTTCACCTGAATTGCTATACCTGGGCAAAATCTAATATTTATATGTATTTCAGTTTCAGACAAAAACAAAATTTAGTGTTAAGGAAAGACAGAGAGGGAGAAACAAAAGAATGAAAGACAAAAAATGAAAGGAAGAAAAGAAAGAAAGAAAGAAAGAAATGAAGAAAGAAAAAAGAAATAAAGAAAGAAAGAAAGAAAGAACGAAAGAAGAAAGAAGTACTTTTCAAGACAAAGAGGTTATTTTTCAAGCTGTGCAAAGATATATCAAACCAACAGGCACGCCTGCAGCTGTTGCATGTATATATATTTAAACATTCTTACTTATGGGTGGCTAAGTAGTTTATGTTTATTGATGACATACCTCTCGCTATCCTACCTGTGACATCTTGCCCTGTCAACACTTCTTATTGTGAGGTATTGTTGTTGTATCTGCCTGCGTGTAGTGATCTTCACTCTGGTAGAGACGTTTCACTATTGTACCTTGTTTTCCCTTCTTATTCTTTTTGTGTGTGCGGAAGGGATTCATAAAGGACTTCGCCTTTTTTCCCAATCAATTTATTGGTAAACAAATAAATATTTAACCCAGGGACAGAATTCCAGGAAAACAGTACATCCGTATCACTACACAAACACAGTATCGACTTCTTAAAAAAAACCCAAATATCTGTTCATAGACAGACAAAATCGTATATGGAGACCAGCGTACGACCACGTTGTCTAGCAGCGTGCTCCAACATGTCATATCACGGCAAATTGCACCATGTTTTACCCTTTTTTTTATTGCGGGACGATGTTACCATGTTTCAAGACCAATATCTCAAAAAACCGTTCACTGATGAGACGAAAAGTCCGAGATGTTACTGTCAGTCCTGTGTCATTACATGTATGTTGATGAGACATGTAATCACTTTTTTGTGTTTTTTTCCTCCGCCAGCTATTGATCCACCCTCCATACATTTTGACAATAAAACAAAAAATATATTCTTAAGGTCAGTGCCCTTTCTTTCCAGTGTGGAAAAAAGGGCACTCAGCATATGATACAAGAGGACTGTCGGACAACCCTGTGCTCATTTGACCTAGGTGTATCGACCTGAAAACTCAATAAGGAGTTATAGGTCAACTAACAGACCAACCAACATGCTGACATGTATACTTCTTAATCAATGTGTAGTTTCAAAAATTTTGAAAGCAAAATATATAAGTAAAAACGAAATAGCGCCACCTATCAAACAATTGTAGTGGATACCAAGTCAAATTCCACTCAACAGTTTTGATAGGGACCAATATACACTTTCATCAGTAATTCAAGCATTGAATACGGTCAGTATTTTTGAGGAAGTTGAAAATCACGAGGAACATAAAATACAGAAAGATGTTTTGTTATTCTTTCAAAACTTTTGTCATTCATTGTTAACGTTGGTATTGTACTGTACTGTAAATTTATCACTCAAAATGTCTTTTGCTTCCTTTTGTGCGCCAATGTGAATTAAAATGATAATAACAAACAGGCTTTCATGCAACTTCTTAAGATATTGTGTGGACACCAAATTCACTAATGTGGCTCTGTGACCTTGTGAATTGGGTCAAGGTCACCCATCTTCGAACTGAACTTAGCCCTTACAAGGGGATATAATCTTGCGCAATATCAAAACCCTGCCTCAGAAGCTTCTCAAATTATCATGTGGACACCAAATTCACTAATGTGGCTCTCTGACCTTGAAAATTGGGTCAAGGTCACCTAACTTTGAACTTGACCTAGCTCTTAGGGAGGTCGATAATCCTGTGCTATATGAAAGCCCTCACTCAAAAACTTCTTAAGTTGTTATGCTGACACCAAATTCACTAATGTGGCTCTGTGACCTTGGGCATAACGTCAAGGTCACCCATCTTTGAAGTTATCGTAGCCCTTACAGAGGACTAAAATCCTGTGCAATATGAAAGCCCTAGTTTAAAAACGTCTCCGGTTATCATGCGGAAACAATACAGACGGACGCACGGACACACAGAACCTGCTATCACTATAGGGGACTCGCCTTCGGCGGTCCTCTAAAAATTGCGCTTTGCCAGGTAATAATGTGTCCTTTGACATTCATAACACAAAATACAGGATGTAATACATTGTTTATGAAAAAGTAGCCAGACAATATTCTGTTGGAAATTTGTCTCAGGTCTACGATGACGAAAGTATGTCTGACGGCAGACCTCGTTATTTTTACGCTCCCCCAATGTAAATGATGCTTACTGGTTAAAAGATCAACACGGCCATTAGTTTCGAAACGGCATAAACGGACATGCTAAACACTGCCCTGTGAAAAGAGGTCACCTACAGCAGAGAAACAGATAAACCTAGCCGTAAAATTCAGGGAAAAATACAGTAAGAGAGTGCGAAAAGAACAAAACATTCAAAAACATATTGGGTGGCTCTGGATTGGGGGGGGGGGGGGGAAGAGAGAGAGAGAGAGAGAGAGAGAGAGAGAGAGAGAGAGAGAGAGAGAGAGAGAGAGAGAGAGAGAGAGAGAGAGAGAGAGAGAGAGAGAGAGAGAGAGAGAGAGAGAGAGAGAGAGAGAGAGTCATGTTGGATGGCTTTGGGTGGGAATGACAGAGAGTAAAGATGATTTTGCTACACTTCATTCCTATGCCAAACATGAAGGACCTCCACAACCAAGGCGGCCGTGCGAGAAATAAGACACAGACGCCTTTTATTATACATTCATAAATAAAATTATACATTTCCATTAAGAGATTGTTTTTTTCAGGATTCATCGTAGTCGCTTTTCGTATATATTACACAGCAAAATTGTGAGGAAATTCCAAAGATTTCCATGCGGGATATCTTGGTTAGATATTAATCTGATCAAGGAACCACTATCTGAGATACACGCCTGAGTATTTCAAGCCGCGACCTGTTCTGATACCAGATAAAGACCTGCCATTTACATTTCTAGCTGATACAGTCTTTAGAAAAACTATTGAATGTATGTATGTATGTATGTATGTATGTATGTATGTATGTATGTATGTATGTATGTATGTATGTTATTTGATTTTTATGTGTTCCCTGATGTCATCGTTTATGTCCCCTACATGCAAAACACCAAATCAGTATTGTGTTTATATTGATATTAGCATGGGGAATTAACTATACTTTGGTTCCAATTTTGAATATGGTGGATATATTTGCGTCGCAATTGATTACATTCCTTTTGCTGGAAGTCAGTGGTATACTTCACTGCATCATTATAAAGCATGTGTTCAATCGATTATATGGTCACTCCGGTCCAGTTCAGGTAAGCCTATTGTGACTCCTTCGGTTTTTAATTTCACAAAGTAGAGACGTCGACGAGATTGGATACGTAGCTGGCAATGGAGTGATACAGAAAGGTACCCCATTGCCTTGCCTCGCTGACTACGTCAAAAGGCACAATTTGCAGCAAAGATATTTACTTCCTGACCTTCAATATCCAGAAAAATCCCCCGAGTGAATGATTTTTATGCACATGAGTATCAGCAATAATATCAGGTGAACATGACTCTACATAAATCCGGCGAATAGTATTTACTGCATTGTACGATAAGTATTATATTTTCATGTATGTGCGCTCAGTACAAACGATATATGATACCGTAGTCTGGTTTTCTGAACGTGGTTTTCTTTTAATATGAATTTTATGGTATGTATAACTGTTCTTCTTTGCAAAATATCCGCGAAATCTGGCGGAACTGAAATGTTTGCGTACTGGTATATTTTATGCAGAACAGGCAGCCTATAATTGGATATACAATTCAATGAACTGGTGTACGTTAGAAATGTGTCCTTCAGGACTATTTGACTGAGTGAAGTGCTTTGTGTATCGTCCGTCGTAAAATGAAAACAGCAAGGAACACCGCCCGGCCCTGTTCTTAACGTAGGCATTTAATATTTTAATGAAGCCTTTGGCTATTTTGCAATGTATTTTTTGTTCACTGTACTCTTCTTTATGTTAGCTTTAACACATAGGTACATGGTAACTTTTTTTTCTCTTTGGTCGATTTGACAGTTTAACTTTATGTGGAAGCTCTTCGGGTCGTTTACAATTATAATATGCGCTGGTTCCTTCCAATGGTATTGCAATGCTCATATCTTGAAGCGTTTGTCGGGGGGGGGGGGATAAAATTATGCAAACATATTATCTGAACTTTCATTACGGAGGGAAAACCGGCCTCGGTTCCCACTCTATGTTTACGTTGGTATCACCATGGGATTATCAAAATCAAGCAGTTGCTTTGAAATGAAGTTGTGTTACTGTAAAACAATAAAGTAAACAAAAGACACTGTCGCCACCACTAGGAACGTTTCATGCAAGGGGTCGCACACACGTGTGCAGTTTCGCCTGTGGCCAGAGATGTCTGTACCCATGAGCACAGGGAAAACGAGGACACATACCGTTGTAGATGCAAATATGCAAAACTAACCTGTCGGAGCCGCAACGCAGACAAAAGTGTGAAAAGTTTGCAATTTATTCACGCATATGCCACAAAAGCGTATATTATTTAAATATACCTTTCACACGATACCTTTAATGCATGCGTCTGTGTATTAAAAAGGCGATCCGAAGTTTGGAGTTAAACGACGAACGCCGCCTCGTCAGGCCTACCTCTCGCGCCGCCTGTCTGCCCTTCGCACCCTCTTCTCGGCTGTTCGTTGCACCGTGCTTCTTGGTCCGACACCCCGCGGGATACATCTGCCAAGCACGCAGAGCTGCCGGATGGTGCCGCTCGTTGGGCGTCACTGCGTCTCTACAAAATATCCACGAAGAAGTCCAACATGACAAGGGACACATAACTTTTTTCATGGGGCAAACTCTTGCAAACTCAGTGTAGAAGAACAATCTCAACTAGAAAAGAAGTTTTGCTTCAAAACAAATCTGTCTGTGTGCCCTGAAAAGTTGTAAATATTAAATGGTACAACTTTTGTCCTTTGGGACTTCACATTCCGTTAAGCTTATGGCAGGATGGAAATTTCGAGGTCCAAATGGCCTTTACCTTTGACCTTTACAGATCACATGTAAATTGCAAGATGTACAATGTTACAATACCCACAATTTAAGTCCCACATGATTAGAATTGGATGGAAATTGGCCGAGTTATGGCTGGGGAAAACTTTCAAAGGTCCAAATGACGTTGACCTTTTACCTTTGGGGTTACATGTAAGTTTCAAATGTGCAGTGTTACAATAGCTTCAATTTGAGCCCAACATGATCAAAATTGGATAAATTTGACCAAGTTATGGCTAGAAGAAAGCCACCATCCAAAGTGGCCTCTGACCTTGAAATGACCTTTGACCTTGGGATGACCTCTACCTGAAGTGGATCATGACCTTTAAATGACATTTGACTTAAAATTGGCCTTTGACCTTTGACCTTGAAAGGACCTTGACATTTGAGATGAACTTTGTCTTGCTATGATCGAACTCCTACACACTTCGAACCACATCTACTATAGTATATAAGACATTGAAGATTTGAAACTTTAATTAGTCCTCATTTACATAATTTTGAAAAGCATGATCTCTCATTATAAAAAGGCGAAACCTCATCTATAGAAGTATAAGTTGGCACATAAACATAACTATATAGAACAAATGTTGTGGAGCAAATATGCATGTGTGCACTGGAATAATAAAATTGAAATGTTCTCAAATTTTGTTTAATGAAAATCACATGTATCTTGGCCACAAACTACAATAAGTTTAGCCAAAAGACAGAGAACCATGGAATAAAATCACTTCCCAAAATACCTGATCTTTTTAGATGAAAAAATCCAAAATGAAAAGTCTTATTCAACATAGATGGGTGGAAGATGTGGAAGTCAATATTTATTTCGGTGGGCACACAAATGCCATAAACCAAGATATTCTCTATATTGCCTTGAGAAGTTAAGGCATTGCAAAGTAGTTGAGAGGTTTTTTTTTCTCATTTGATTCAAGACTTCAGTGTTTTAAGGTAGTACAATGGATAGTGTTGCCTAGGAGACAGGTTCTGACATTGCAAGCCAATTTCTTATGGTTGCAAAATAACAACATAGGGGTAGGTAACAGTAACCAGCTTGTACATGTTGTGGTGGGGGGATATGTATTGGTCAAAGTTTGCAAGGCATTTAGTGAATATAGATAAATTCCTCAAATTTTGTTTGCATGCCATAGGAGTTCGCCAGGATACAAACCCATATTTCAAACTGGAAGTGACACCCTATATCTAGAATAGTTTTGAAGACATGGAAGATTGTTTTTTAGATATTAAATTGCCTGTTATTTCCATAATTTTAAACATACTAAATTATTCTAAATCAGAGGACAATTTTAAAAGAATTGGCCGATGGCCATGCAACAGTTTGGATTTCTAGTTATAGGCGTCTCGGTTAAAAGCTGCTGAAAAGTCGCAGCAGCATAATGAAAGAACTTTGGAAATAAGAATGCCTGTGTTTGCACACGAGCGTAATCATCAAAACATGTCATTAATGTGATAGGATGCGTTTGTATACCTCATTTTATTAAAATAGGTCAGATGACATCAGCAATATACCAGACATATGCAAGAGACAGTATTTCAACTGTTCAATATTCGCTTTAAGAAGTCTCTTTGACCGAAATATTATATTTGTCTATCCAGACTATATTTATCTAAATTATATGCCTAAAATAATAGTGATAAACATAGACGTCAAATGCATTCCTGTTGGGTAGTTAACCCACGTGCCTCATCGAGTACATTGTGCCTGTTGTGAGTAACACTGACCCATGAATTATAATTATACCTTGGCAAACGAGCACTGCTTGCAACTGTGTCACAGAAGCTTTGTCAAAGATGAAGAACTCACTTTACCATGAAAAACTCGGTTGTCCAATCGGACACACAAGAGTTAATGTTAACTTGCCTGAGATTAAAATCGGCCTGGCCCGGGAAATCGGACACATGGTTTGTCGAGCCCTCGTGTGACCTAAATTGTGTTCTAAGAAACCGTTTGACGAATTTTGGGACGAAAAGTGAAACCTATATGTTTCCATGAGTAAACATGTGTGTTCTAAGAAACCGTTTGACGAATTTTGGGACGAAAAGTGAAATCCCAAATGTCTAGTGTGGGTGTAAGGAGATGCATGACCCCATGCTTTGCGTTTAACCACTATAAAACTGAAGAGTTTGCTTTCAGTCCATGTAAAACATTAGTCTGTGCAGCGCTCTTCTCAGTACCTGAACCTGTGTCCAGTTTACTTTCGTTAAAATGTCATTTGTCACGCGTGGAATGAGGTACAAGCAAGAGAATAATCATTTTCCTACCGTACGGAAGATAAATATCTGTGCCTGGCAGGATAAACCATACTGGCAATAATTAGCATGGGCAAAGTTAAGAGCAAGGTGCACT
The DNA here is from genome assembly GCA_964020975.1 of Hermodice carunculata. Lineage (NCBI taxonomy): Eukaryota > Metazoa > Annelida > Polychaeta > Eunicida > Amphinomidae > Hermodice > Hermodice carunculata. The sequence continues at coordinate 70,083,798 of OZ026619.1, forward strand.
TGGCTATTTATGGGCCTTCGAAGGGACACACTTCATTTACATCATTTGTATCTTGATTTTATATTAATCAACTGGCTTTTGTGTAAATTTTCCATGAAGCCATTCTGCACACGAACCTCCTTTGTAAATTTTGAGAAAAGTAGTCTTTGAAGATAAAGTGTGGTATGACAATCCTGTATCAAGATTGAGGGAAACCATAATCTGTAAAACGGATGCCGAGGACTTACTTTCCTTTCGCGAGTGTTGTATCTGGACGTTGTTCCCTGATCTTGTATCAGTGGCGTCCGTAAAACGTCACTTCCGTCTTCTTTGCTGCTGTAGCTGCTTGTGCTTCGCGGAATGGACTTTCGTTTGGGATCCTCAGGCGTTCGCAGAGCACCATTTGTGAGGATTCCTGGATTTCTCCGCGAACGCTGTAAAGATAGAAGGAATATCATGTACGTTTATTGAAAACTGCACAGACATCTCACACGTTTTAAATGTGAAGGTTCAATATTACTACGTACAGAATAGTCATTTATCTCTTGCGGTTTGCTCGACCGGGACATAGACAGTTTAGGAAATCAACTTTCTAGATTTAATTTTACCTGATTGGAGTACTGATCGAGTACATCACGCCCACGTAACATGATTATGCAAAAGGAACATTCATTCAGCCAAGCTCGGTCATTGAGCAGCAAAATACACGTATTGCTCTAGTTGACTCAGTGCAGCCCTTTGCAGGTGGCCTGATATGTGACAGACTGCAAGGCTACTATCAATGTCAACAATAACAACAACCAGCCGCTGAAGTATCCTCCACCTGGTTAGGCAAACAGCAGTTAGCTTGGAATATAAGTAGACCCCGCGTGCTTACGCCAAAATGTTTGAAAAAAAAGACTAGGATACAAATAAATAATACCCAAATTTCCGAGGTATATTGGCTACCGTTGTTACAAAGTACGCAAACAATTGTTTCTGGGTATTTGAATTTAGCGTCCTAAACCAACACAATTTAAGCTTGGGCGTCTGGGCTATATTTCTCTTTGAAACACTTGCCACTACACGTTCTCTGTACCATACCACAATCTTCACACGACTCCGCTTATAAATATAAGCAGCACGCGGGTACATTACCAAAGTATGGAACATATCTCCTGTCGATGTACAAAAACAAAAACAAAAAAAAAAGGCAGCCACCGCGCCTCCCCCCCCCCCCCCCCCCAAATAAATAAATATTGATCTGGATCACCTGCTGTGGCTTTCAATGGATGTGGCTGTGTTTAAATGAAATGAAATCCTAAATTTTAAGTGTTACTCGTGCACTTTAGGATTACCGAAATGAATATTGTATCTTGACCAGTTTCCAATAGCAAACATTGCCACGCTATATAAGTATCTGGTCGTGGCAAGATGACTCAGTATTCAGCGACAAATTGTGTACGTACCTGCTGTGAAATATATGTTGTGGTAACTAAATTAATGCAGCAGATGGCGAAAGGTTTTAACTTACCACAAATATATATATATATATATATATATATATATATATATATATATATATATATATATATATATATATATATATATATATATATATATATATATATATATATATACATATATATACGTGCTACAGCACTAAGGCACTGCCAGCTCCCTCTTCCATACTCATTGTAGATTGTAATTAATTGAAATATATTGAATAAATGTATGTGTTTATGGGATCATCATGTTTGAAAATCCAACAGAAGCGTATAACTGCAAATCCATGAGGTAATTTAATTTTGTGCTGAGAATAAATGAGAAGTTTTTTTAGCTTGTTTTATCTATTTCTATTTAGTCTTTTTAAAATTTTGGTTCGTTTATTTTACTAATTTATTACTTTTTGTTTTCATTTCTTATTTTATTTTATTTTTATTTTTTCATTATATTATACAACAGGATCAACAGGGCCTGTGATGATGACATAACCTTTCTCAGATCTCTGCCCGGTTGAAGGTGTGTATAATAACTATTGGTTTAGTCTAAAATGATAATGAATATAGTCACAAATTAGTTAACAGAACGCTGAGCCTGCTACCAGAAACTAAAAGAAAAGTTTAAAATAGAACATGTGGGACATTTTGATACGCATATAAAATAGAACTGATAATGTCTCCGATAATGCGTTTTTTTTGCTTTTGAGAATTTTTAGAGTAAATCAGTTACATTCTAAATAAAATCAAATAATTCGTTTTAGAGAAACATCGACATGAAACGGACATTTTAGAGCAAATACCTTTGTCAGTCATCAAGATCCAAAGGTTAACACGGTCCATTGACTACCATGTTAACAGCAAAAGAATTTGCTATCATTTTTCAGACTGTAGTGTGGCTGGGACTGTTAAATTTCGACATATGGTAGGCAATATATATGTTTACCAACACGTCCACAAATTCAATATATATACAAAAAAAATCTGTTCAAAATAGGTCGGATACTGCATTAATTGTGCAGTGTGCGCCAAATAATGAAAACATAGATAATGCGACAGGCTTTTCTCTCGAATATCTAAGATACAAAACGTGACTTTGTTGAGAAAGAAAGCGCTTGTCTGAACTCTGTTATTGATAAACATTGATATTTACCGTAGCAGGCAAAAACAGAGTTGAAGCAGTGACTGAAAAGCCAAAAGCACTGCATATTTTCCTTTCACATGCTACAAAGATGACGTACGCATAGAGGAGCTATGCTCTTCGTTTTTGCTGCATTCATCAGTCCTCACGTTCAGCTCCCGGTCGAAATGGCTATTCTGACCGGCGTGTAGAATGGCAGTGCGCGCACCACAATATTTAAATGGATAATCTGAGAGGGCAGTTATCAACACATTATATGTTTGAAACGCAAACCCCACTCAATTTAGGAGAATATATCTATTTCACTAATCACCATATAGAGAGGCCGACTGGTTAGCTTTTAAATATTCAAAGTACTTTATGTTGATATCAATTGACACTATGCTTGGATCATGTTATCCGTATAAGCGTATTTTATTAATCTAGCTGTCTATTAAGCAATACATGTAATCATTGCTATATCAAATATAAAGCGACATCCAGTTTGCGCTGTTTTGTTCAACTTAACACCAAAGCATACATTGCAACGCCCGCAAAGGTGAAGAATTGCTCTTGGTGAACGTGTAAATGTAATTATCGTAGAATTGTGTTTCATCATATTCCACCTGGTGAGACACAAAGCAGGTCAGACTAGTATGTGTTTGAGTCTGAATCGATCGCAGGAAATGTGGAGGGTCACTGTCCTTGATCACGTGTGGTACCAGAGCAGGGTGGCTGCAGGTTAATAATTCTCCGTCCCTGATCATAAGGGCCAAGTAAGGTGTCAGCAGTTTAGCAATGCCCCGTCATCTTCGGCGCACATTTAGTAATTGGCATTCCATGTTAGCTAAGAATATCAGATGCATCCTCTTTCGTCAAGCCACTGATACCTGACGCACAGGTTATCAAGATGTGCTTTCTGTATCTTCACGCCCCAGCGAACGAGACAGCTGTGGACGATTTGCTTTCAGAAGATAATCAAAACAAAAGGCCACCTTGATTGACAAACATTTGTTGCACGTTACATATAAACACACAAGTGGCTGAACTTTTTCAGTGCTAAGTGGGAGTTCTGTTCCACTATCCTCTTCTACACCGTTTGAGCAAAGATAAGCTCACCAAGAAAAGCTGTTGGTAGTTCATCATCATCATCATCATCATCATCATCATCATCATCATCATCATCATCATCATCATCATCATCATCATCATCATCATCATCATCATCATCATCATCGTCATCGTCATCGTCATCGTCATCGTCATCGTCATCGTCATCGTCATCGTCGTCGTCGTTGTCATCGTCATCGTCATCGTCATCGTCGTCGTTGTTGTTATCATCATCATCATCATCATCATCATCATCATCATCATGTTAAAGGGGTTTGGTGGGGTAGGGGGGATGCATAAATGCTAGTACTTGAGTCAAATATTTTACAGGTAATTGGAATGTGAAATCATGGTAATGATTCAGGTAAGCACTTGTTTTGCTTTGAGTAGCCTTTAAAGGACTGTTTGGTTTGTTTCTTTCTTTGTGTGTGTTCTTTATTTGTTTACTTATTTGTTCAACTACACATTGAATAGATTGATTCAGATTCAAATTCTTCGAATATGAAATGAAAATACCTCGCACAGCAATCAATAAATCTTGGCACCCTCGGTCCAGCCCTTCCAGAACATTTTTAACCGAGAAACGAATGCTTATTGACTTTGATTTTACCTTTTAAAGTCACTGACTTTAAATGTGTCCAAAAGAAAGCACGTGTGTTATTTCTTATTTATGTTCAATAGGAATCATGGCCCTAAGGTGGACTGCGTTCTGGATGTAAGCTAGTATGACCTAGATTTGACCTTGCCAGGTCTATCAAGGTTAAACAATGCAGCCCACATGAAAGCATTGTATCGTTTCCTATTCATGTTTAATAATAATGGTGGTCCTAAAATGCAAATTTCTGCCAGATATAACCTGATTTCAGTTTTATAGCTACGATCAGTGGCCTTTGACCTCTATATATGCATAGATATATGACCTTGACCTTCAATAGGACTCTGAAACAGCCCTAAATGTTTGACGCATGCAACATTTAGGTGGATGATTGTATCCGTTTAAGAGCTAGAGCGGTAACGTGGTTGATCGTGACCTTTGACCTCTACAAAAAGAAAAAAGAAAAGAAAAAGAAATCGAATGTACCACCACCTCTACATAAAAAAAAAATAAAAAAAAAAAAAAATCGAATGTCCCACCTACGTACAGTTGTGAAGATTATAATTGGCCCGCAGACAATGGGCATTGCCCACAGACAGGTTGGATATGCAAAAAGCCAAGATTAAACAGGCTGAGTGGAGATGGGTGCATGCAAGAGAATCCAGCCTGTGGCTTGGGGGAAAAAAGTGAAAAAAAAGCCAGAACATGGACATAATTAATCAAAAAGGTAGCGCCGCCTGTTGAACACATTAAGTCCTAGACGTCCCAGGAAGTGTCGTTACGCAGCACGTTCGGAGAAGCTTGTTTTTAAGATTTTGTCAAAAAATGATCCACAGTAAAATGGAATAAATAAAAAACCCAAGACATCACTGTAGCAAGACGCTTTACACAATTCAGTACATACATGTACTCTCCCGAGATACATACTTACCAAGCTTGAAATTAGCCTAGCAGACAATTTTGAATAAATGTCGAGAATTTCAATAGCTATTGCATTTCCAGTTGATTTTCATAGGAATCAATAGGTTTGTATGCATTAAGCGCAAAATACCCAACTTGAAAAGAAAAATGTTAAAAATCACTGACCCAGAGGAAAATCACCTGCAGAACAACTTTGCCTCACCCATTCACAATTTACATTTCCATCCCGAAAGCTCTGCTGGCTGACATGTCAGCTGAGTTGACACCTAAGCGTCAGGTATCAGCAGCATTTAAGCGAAAAAAAAAAACTAAATAGAAAAACCAAAGCCTTCTTAATGAATTTACATCTATGAAAACTCTTCCTAAAGTCATATAAAACAATTTGCGACAAGCCCTGTCAATACGTCAAACATGCACAAAGCATATTTGAAGCGACCTAAAGGCATATGTTGCCATTAAAAAAACAAAACAAAATAAGACATTGTATAGCACACTTAGTTCACAATTGCTTCTCATATGAAATCGTCAGTCTTTTGTGATATGAAATATTCGTTTTAAAATGAGACACAACATATTGTAACTCTTTGGAAACCATAATCAATCTACTTAGAGAAGCTTGGCTTTTTGTAATGACACGTCAGTAGTTACGAATAACTCCGAATGCTTGTAAAATAACAACACGTCCATAATCATAATGAAGCATAGTTCAGAATCGGTATAAAATAAAGGCATGTCCATAATTAAGCATAATTCAGAACGGTTATAAAACGATGACACGTCTATTATTTAGCATAATTCAGACTGATCACAAAGAGTAACAGTAAATTGTGGCTTATTTTACATTGCTAATATTAAAGGATCGAGGTCATTTTGCACAATAAACTTCTATTATGGCTCTGTGCAACAAAGGTATTCAGTTTTGCAAGGATTCTTCCTTTGCTTCTTTGTCTTTCTTTCTTACTCCTTTACGTCTTAGATTTTGGACGGGTGAGTTCTCGGATATCGTTGCTACATTGAAACACAATGTTTGCTTTAAATATCAACGTATCATTGAAACACACACACACACCTGAGAGATCAATGTTGAAGATTTTCAAAAGTATTCAAATCAAGAGTAGTCAACCTTCTTGCATCACAACCTGTTATATCTACAGCAATTGATACCACTTTAATTGATGAGTTATGCTTTTGACGCATCCACCAAGCCGCGAAGAAAACTTGTAGAATATCATTTTATGCAAATCAGGGTATTAGAAAAAAGTATACATGTTGACTCCCTTCAAAACTATAATGGAGAGGGAGGCCATTCCAAGTCTCGTTTATTGGTTTGTGATGCGGGGGTATCCAGTGCACCACAAGCAAGCAGATGTAAATTTTATTGCATGCTGATTATGGGTATTTTAAAAGTTTAAAGGTTCAATATCTACAAAATCATGAGAGACAGAAGTGGTCCACATCCAACAAAGCGCAAACAAAAGCTGTAGAATGTCAATGTATACAATATAGGAACCCTTAAAATGTTTATGTTGAATGTTTTCAATTCTGCAACAGATAGAGGTTCCAAGTTAAATTCATGCGTTTGTCCTTACGTACATCTAAATAACATTGAACGGAGTTGTAGCATACTATTTTTATCCTAATCGGGTAAAATTGTAAATAAAAAACATAAATGTTTAAATTTCTTCAGAACTGTTCAGACAGAGATGTCACTCCAACTTCAGTTTATATGCTTTTCATACAGGTGCATCCAATGAACAAAGAACAAAGTTGTAGAATATTGGTATTATACAAATTAAACCAATACACAAAATTCAAGCATTGAGGATCTTCAAAGGTACTACGTAGAGAGGTAAAAACCCAAATTCAGCATGCTTTTTTGTTTTTTTTTTTTTTTTTTTTTTTTTGTTTTGTTTTGTTTTGTTTTTGTTTTTGTTTTTTTGTTTTTGCCTTTTTGGAGAGAGGAAAATATAGCAGTAAGCCTTTTGCAGCTAAAACGTACATGGTCCCCAAAGGTATACGATTGAGGCTTGCAGTTTGTACGCCTCACGAAGGGGGACCATTCTCAGGGAGGTACCATATGTATAGTAAAGTCAATGATAGCTTTGGCGTTTTATACTGTACCTTTCTATCTCCACGTACAATTTTACATTCTATCAAGGTTTGCTCGCTTTAGATATGGAGCTGATCGGCAGTTTACTTGATAAAGTACATTGGCCTTTTTTGCTGTCAACCACATACACGTCTACGTCTTAGACAGTCGTAGACGATCATCTGAGCTGAGCGACAGTGGAAATCATATTACAGTCACAAGTGTCGGAGATGGACTTGTACTTGTGCTGGCGCCATTATGGCTTGGTTAAAAACATGAACTGGTATAAAGAAGTCGACCATGCTTTCCTTTTTAGTTAAAACCAGACGTTGTTTCTGCATATTTGGAAACTCCACTGTGCAAAAGAAGATCATTTCGATGGAGACTTATGCAGAAAGAGGACAAAAACTCGATGACAAGAGTCACGACATGTTGTTTTTAAAAATATTGCCATTCAGCGTGACGCCTTAATTTGTAATAAATGTAAAACTATCACAGTAAGTTGTAATAAAATGTAAGTTTAAAGTATATTCCGCTTTGAAATAAAACATTTCAAATTGTAATAATCTTGCACAATGGATGTTCCAAAAGAACACACCATAAATATTTTCTTAAATATACTAGAAATAAGTCAAATATTTTGATAGTGATGGTATATTGTGGAAGCACACAATTTTCTGAGTTTTTCATTTCCCGTTTTCTAAAAAATACACTTCGGAAAAATTAGAACCAGGAAGTTTGTCGAAGTCCGAAAAGGATATGACAATGACTTTCATAGAAACACCAGGTCTCCCATGTTTAATACTTATGTACCATAACCGCCAGCGCCTATTATAGTTTGAACGAACAAATGTAACTACCCCTCCTCCTCCTCTTCTTCTTCCTCTTCCTTTTTCTTCGCTTGTTCTTGTTTGCCATATTGTTTGTTTGTGTTTTTTTTCCGCTGTTGTTATATGTTCCCAAATAAGTGATTTGGAAAATGAAGTTTTGATTTGTAAAAAATAAATTCGGAAAAAAATGATTGGGAAATTTTATGCTTCTGTAGTACGTGAAGACTTTTGAGTAATATAAATATATATCTATATATATATATATATACATATATATATATATATATATATATATATATATATATATATATATATATATATATATATATATTACTTGATTTAAGTAAATCTAATACTTTTGTATGTGTGTGGGGGGGGTATGCAAATTCGTTTGTAAAGTTTCGTTAAGCTAGACATAAAAACATTTGGTGCATAGACCAAAATCAATGATTTGTCATTAGTTCGAGCATAATTAGTTTGACTCTTAAAATAAAACTTGCCTACACCTATAATAGTCTACTGATATTAGGCTAGTCAATCATACGTACTGCTTTATATAAGTGTCAGGATGATATTGCTAATATTTGGATATGCTCTTATTTTTCAATGCCATGATCACTTTTTATATTAACTGGGTAAAAGCACACAAAGTTAGGTTTGGATTTAATTATATTTAACTGTAACTTTGCCCCCAACATGTTAGAATGTGTCTAACTCTTTTATTCAGATTTTGACTTACTAGAATACGCATTCTGGCTCAAAACTGCATTTTAATTCTGCAGGCTGTTGTGGATAGCAAGTCTCCAGAGGTACCTTTTTATTATGGATTTTACGTACCCCCCCCCCCCCCCGGGCTTTTTTTCATATAATAAATCTTTGTAGCCTGGCTCTGCCAGTTGTGCATGCATAGATCAAGATTATGAAATTCTTTTCAATGTCAAATATGCATGTATGGATGCATATATATACATATATATATATTCGTCAGGAAATACTTTACCTGAGATTTTCTGACCGTCCGGATATAAGTCGCCCAAATAATTCAATAAAAGAACTTCTCATGCAACTTTCAAAACATCGCTTGTACAAGACTATAATGGGACGCACCGTCGTATTTTATATATAAAAAAACCCTCGGCATTTTGTATTTAAAACTACGGCGATTGTCACAAATTTAGGCGTTACGGTACGTTGAATTGCAATAAATCGCTAAACAATTTACGGAGAAAAAAATTTAGCGATTTAGTTATCAAAAAATAGAGTTCAAACTCAAATCCCTATAGGATATTCAACACTGTTCGCTTGTAGGTCTCCGGCTAGAGTTACATTTCAATTTGACTCGACCAGTATGGCTAAAAGGACTTTAAAGTAATCTTGAACATGGATCCCAGGAAACCAGAACATAAGTCTTTCAGACCGATCATCAGCTCAATTGGCTTCAGGGCACATGAGGTGAGAGGTTTGAACTTCAGACAAAGATAATGTCTTGCACTGTGACGCAGTCGCACATTGTTTCTTGACTATAATGTTAACAATTGACATCATTCTCAGAGCGGTGGAATCCACCTACAAATATTAGCTTTCACTTTCACTCATTAGATGCAAATTAGCATCCATACAAATTAGCTTTCATTCTTTGATGAATTTTAGGGCTCGCCACCCTTGTCTGTGCCCGCTATTTCTATCCGTGAAGCAGACGATCGATGTGCATACGACAAAAATCGATAGATTAGCAGTATCGTCGATTGGATTAGCTCACAAGCCCTTCTATGCGATCGTAATTTGCCACAATGTGACGTTGGGCCAGCGTAACTTGATGTGCCGGGCTGCCGCATGAGGAGAGGCGCAGCATTTCGAAGGCCTCTATTCTCCACAGGAACTCAAAATAGAACGGACATAAAAATGCAAAATCTAAGGACTGTTGGTTACAATAAGAGTCCTACATACTATTAGGTGAGGCATCTGTTGATAACATGTTGGTTGAAAGAGGAAAAGAAAAAACGGAAATCATCGGATTCAATTGAAAGGAAAATGAAGGTAGCCATCAAATCATCTGTTCTTCATTACAGGCAAATCTACTAGGATCAAGCTAGACAAATGAGCACCATCCATGCAGTAAGTTGGACAGATTGTCTAGACCAAAAGTTAATTAGTATATTGTCAAAATTTCGAGACAAAAAGCCTGGCAGCACAATCGCGTTCAGGATATCATATAAACTAGACATAAAAGGGCACATGTGGAGGGTAATCTATCAACTATTAAAGACGATCCAGAATTAGTGTTGCTGTTTATTTGACGCTTTCTGGAGCTACCGTAAATAGCAAAACCCACTGCATCCACAATAGAAAAAATACATGCAGTGTGTGTGTGTGTGTGTGTGTGTGTGTGTGTGTGTGTGTGTGCATGAGTGGGTGTTGGTGTGTCGGTGTGCGTGTGGCGAACAGGAAGCCATCAGCTTGGCTCACAGGCGTCATTTTCCATGCTGCTGTGGCGCTAGGTCAGGGTCAGGCTCTGACACATGCGGTAGATAATATCTTCTCCAATAATATTTGCACAACACTGTTTCTTATGTGGCCATGTGACGTTATGGTGGCTATGAAAGTTCGACTGGATTTCCATCTTCACTTTTCTTCAGCCTTGCAGGAAACAGGTTTACCTCATCTTCCGTCTTACAATTCAAAACTCGAAGTCAATTTGGAGGAAAATTGGTTGTGGTATTGGAGTCACGATTGCCAAATTAGTCTATTTTGTTGGGTGGGGAATGAAGATAGGGCCAGTGTGTTCAGGCTTGCAACATTAAGCCTCTCAGGATCTATACAGATGTACTTTTGACGCAAAATCTGCTCGCATTGGTGTGATTCCTCTGCATATCTCCATACTGGCTGATAAGTATCAACACCTTCATTTCTTGCCCACAAACTAGTTTCATTTCTCAATGATTGACAATGTTAAGCAAAAATAGCTATTCTGTTTAACTAGTGTTAAGTAAATAACATTCGCAACACAAGAGTATGCATAGCCACATTAATAATTAATACCATATTAGCCTGGTGTTCATCAGAAAATTGCATTGGGTTTTAGATTAAGAACATGAACGGATTTTCAAGGCTGATCGGAATTGGCTTAATTTCGCCGGTAGTTCACACAATTGCTGATCGGTAACTGGAGAATCCAGGTTGCGCCCAATGACTCCCTGAGACGCGGCATGATGACCTAACTTAATCGATCCGTGTGGGATGCACACGAATCATCAGCCCACTCAGTCAGGCTTCAGCAGGATAGCATTAGGCCCACCGCGAGCGGGCGCGCACGCACACACGCACACACCTAACACACAAGTGTGTCCTAATGTCGAGTTATATGTAAATTAACTGAGCTACCGTACCTGAGTTAAATTTAGCAAGGTCCGGGTACACTTGTTACAAATAGAGTTACATTAAGCAAAGTCGAGTTACACCTGGCAAAGTTGTCTTAGGCTTGTTATTGAAGTCGAGTTAAATTGACGCAGGGAAAGTTGTACTTTTCGCAACGTGCTACATATATTTATAATAACTAGAAGGAATGAGCATTTGTATATAGCGAATTATATATATATATATATATATATATATATATATATATATATATATATATATATATATATATATATATATATACATACATACATACATACATACATACATACATACATACATACATACATACATACATACATATAAAAGCTGTAATGAAAGAGGGGGGGAGGGTGTGACAGTTAATTACAATTACAGATTGCAGTGCGTGTTTAACAGTTTATTGCTGGTCTAATTTAGAGCACCCGGTTCCTGTCTTTTGATATTTAACTCAGGTTTTGTGAGGGTGAACAATGATGATATTATCAGTTAGCCCTCTCTTCTTGCTAATAGTTCATTGATGGTAGTGACAACTATATCTTGGAAAAAATATGTGTGTGGGGGGGGGGGCTCTACGTTTTTACTTTTCCTGGTTGTAGACTGCGTGCAGATCACTCATAATTTTCAAGTTATGGCTTTTTGAAAAGTAAATAAACAAATTATATATATATATATATATATATATATATATATATATATATATATATATATATATATATATATATATAATTTTAGTAAATTAGTTTGACATTAATTGATCGTTATTTTTAAGGCTGTAAGATTCATAAAATTGTAATTGTATATTAAGTCATATTCTTTGAAATAATGCTTGTAAAGAAAGTATTTACTCAATTGTGGTCTCAATATTCTCCCGGCCAAGATATATGTAGCTTTACTGGTGCCCTCTAAGCACTTTGAGCAAGATTAGATGACCCCAGTTGTGCATGTATTGCACATGTTTCTTTGCAACACCACAAGAAACTTTATCAATCCAAAATTACAACTCAACTTTTGGTAAGTATAACTCGACTTGCGTAAATGCTACTGTTCTCGATTTTATAAAGTGATTCTACTCTGCATGTGTAACTCGGCTTGGCTGAGCGTAACTCGAGTTGGTCAAGTGTTACTCGACTTGGCTACGCATAAGTCGGGTTGGCCAAGGGTAACTCGACTTGGCTAAGTGTAACTTGACTTGATCAACTGTTACTCTATCTATGACGAAATGCAACTCTACTTTTTTAAAGTGTAAGTGACCTCAGGCAGCCGTGTTCATCTGCATAATAAATCGACTTGAATATAACTCAGTTATCTATCTATATACACACAATGTTTCCTCATTTGTTGACTCATGGAGGGTAAAATGAATGTGAAGCCAGTCTTTTCTTAAAGATGCGTGGTCAGAAAGAATATGCTTCTTCAAATGGAAGTCACAGAGAGGTGTTGGCCATATTGTTTCAGTAAAGGTGTCGTAAATACTCTCGACTCTATCTTTTTGTCTAATGGCACAAAATATGATATGTGTATTCAGAAAAGCATCATCAATTCACAGGTGAAATAAATAAGAAAAGTAGGAGTCACGCAGCCTTTTTTTACAGGACCATACAGATAAAACACCAACTGCCATGTGTCAGCTTTCGTTCATCATTGTGTGTGTGTGTATGTGTGTGTGTGTGTGTGTATGTGTGTGTGTTTGTGATGTGTGCGCGTGTGTGTATGTGCGATTCAGTGAACATAAGATATACCAGCATTGCATTGTGCACTCACAATAAGAGCAAAACAGAAACAGTTCCGATAAACAATGTTTGATGTTCACGAACAAGCAATCAGGCATTAGAATTTCGGTGTTAGTAAACTCTTTTTGTGTTTAGCCCAACCAGAATCTCAATACAATCAGCATAATTGTGTTGTCTTCGTAATTCATCGAAAGGAAACGTATGATTTTTTCAAGTATCAGACATAGTGGAATGGCACGTCTGGCTTCACTCGGGGGGAGTAGACGCTTGCCAATTTAGCATTCCTTGTGTCGTTACATCACACACAAGAAGATTGAAACGTTTTAGCCGAGGCCAGGGTAGAGCATGAATTGTGGTGCAAAGCTATTAACGTGTTTCTTGTGTGAACATTATGGGCTACAGACCTACACTATTCCCGCCTTTTCTTATCAGAACGCACAGCTTTAATCATTCCATCTAACACAAAAGTAACGTTGAAGAATGTGCGTGATATTTTCTACAAAGCCTTATTTTTATGTTTCTTTAAAGTTAACCTTTACAGGAAACATTTTAAATCGTGATTTTGCTAATGAGATTTTTCACAGTTGGTAGATGATTATACAGAATTATTGATAAAGGAGGTAATCGAATAGGCTAAGTGTTTCCTGAACTAATAAGTTACATTTTAGACTTGTGGTTGCTGATTGCTTTACCCTGGCAGTCCATGATATATTGGCTTTATAAAGAAACGTTGGTTCACAAATAGCTGGGGTTTCGGAAACGTACTGCGATGACTTGATATGTATTTACGTATCGAAATGACAAGAAAACGGAATATGGTTCAAATAATATCTTTGGTTTGGATACCCTTGGGTGAAGCATATTAGATAACGACATTTATCTGCTAAAATCCAATTTTCACGTGCTGATAGACATATGTCAAAAGGGTGGCAAAAATATGGTATTTTTTTTGTCAAATTTGGGACAAGTTGGCCACCGTTGCATTTCACCATGAAATGAGATTCCAGGAGCACCTTCGCACCTTTGAAGGAATAACTATCTTCAAGGCATAACAATAGTTCTGCTACATTGTATTTCAGTGATCAAAGAAGGACGTTAGTTTGGAGAAGCAAATTGTTTCTGGAGCAAAATAAGATCAGTATGTCTGGTTACATGCAGATACAAGAGAAATGAGTAAAGCGTGTTGCCCGAGGCAGCACGTCTAACGACAACAAGCAAAAGCAGCCGGGCATCCAGCCCTGTGACTCAGCTGCTTGCGCAGAGACAACTGGCGCGGCAAATGTTAACTCTCCAAGTAAGGAAAAGACTGAATGCCGATAATGATGGCAAAATACGATATTCATAATTATTCCATTTGCTTTGAAGATTCGCACGTCCATTGCTACGTTTCCATGGTGACTAATATGATCCGAAAGACAAAGAATGACGAAACTTCCTCTTTGTTCTGAAGTCATTCTGCTAATGCCTTTGTCACGTGCAATGCAACATCTAGTCAACAGAGGAGTTAAGGACAATGGCAGAAGCTTATATCCTGGGGATGTGTCCAGTGACCGGCGTTAAGTGTTCTAGTCGCTCGCTGAGTGCTTCAAACACGATGCCATGTCGAAGAAACAACAAAATGCCCTTGGGTGTCTCGATAAATGTGACGATATTCTACTTATTGGCACAAAAAAAGCCATAGATTCATTTAAAGAAGTGGAACGTAGCCAAACCAATTTCACAGGCCGATAGAATAAGTATTCCGCCAAGAATGTGTATCCCTTGAGTTTTGTTATTTATTTCTCCTGCAACTGCATTCACTGGAACACTTATCTTTCAGATACCAATGACCTAGGTCTCTCTGAGAGGGTTACGTCTTCAAATGAAAGATGCTACGTGGCTTCATCTTTGCTATATGACAAAATTTGTTGACTGAGACTCTTTTAGTATGTCATAAACTCACAAAAAAGCCCCCAAAGCAAAACGTATTTACCAACCCGCTACTCTTTCAACAAGCTATAAACAATATGTCACACTCTGAGAAACAGGGTACTCATGTATGGATACGCTGACGTCATAATACTTCACCACTACAACGATCCCTGCATCTACAACTGGTACTACAACTGCAATGAAAGTCCATTGTCCATCAAAGCCTTTCATATGGTGAATATTATGTAGCAGTGATGTCCATGATAAATCTACATGCAAATCGTGCCCTTGGTTTTCTACGTGCATACTGATTCAAATTTTTAAAATATGATGAACTATACTCAAACATGCACCTTCAGTGCATCGGCATGCAACTGTTTCCAATCAACAATGACCAGGATCTGTCTGTCTGGCGTCGAAAATGTCCTCTGCATTCTTATTAAGAAATTGTTTTGCTCGTGGGGTTGTTCTTTTGTATATATATATATATATATATATATATATATATATATATATATATATATACTGATGCCGACAATCCATCACTCAATAGCTTTCTTCAGCCCAGGCTGCTGTTAACAAACGCGTTGACTCATTTCTCAAAGGTTCGCACTCTTCATTTCTTCAGCCAAGATTGTACCTTTTAAAATATTACTTTGGCACCTGACGATTTTTTTTTGGGCCGAAAGCCACCCACAGAAACAGTCCGGGCAGCCGTAAAAAGGATCTACCCTATGGTTGGGGAGGAAATGACAAACATATTATTACACAAGTATTCCTATATTTCCTTCATTGCCTAGGATAAGATGTGCCCTTATCAATTGAAGTGTAATTTAGAAAAAAGTAGTTACTAACCATAGTTTGGCAGAAGGATCACTCAGAATACAGCTTTTGTAAAATTGAGAAATGCTACCTTTCCCCAAGTTTGATAATAATCGAGCATGTGGTTTGTAAGAAGTGAAAATTAGAAAAACATTTGAAAATTTAAAAAATAAAATAAAAAATTTTTAAAAGTTAAAATGCTGAAGCGCTACTTGTCGAACAAATTTAAAAACATAGTGCCCTCAAAAGTGTTAAGCGATTTCCGATACTGTTTTCAAGCAAAAGTGAATCGATTTCAACAAGCTGATGTAACAATATATGCAATTTATATTTTTATCAAATACGAACATCGCCACATGGAAGAAAATATTAAATTCGTCTTCATTTATAAAAAATCCAAAAGCCAACAAATCTTCATTTAAAAAACTTTGACCTCTTATCCGCCATTGACGTTATTGTACCCCACGCATCGAAATGTTAAATTCATGACAGGATTTTTTTGTGCATTTAAACCGCTCGCAACTTTGCATCAAGGTATCCATTGAACGCCAGGTACCACTATCAGCCACGTTATCTAGGACAGGAAATGCAAAATAGCCGATCAGTCAACAGCTTGAGGTGCCACCTTTGGGGCACAATGTACGCTGATCATACCAAGGAATTCGGGTGCTTCGTTACCCAGAGGTCTTACCGTGGAAAATAAAATACTTCTTCTCTAAATATAATCATTGAATTTGGGCAGTAATGCTTAAAGCCGATGAACACTTCCCATGGCCACAGTTTGCCGTCTTGGAAAAAAAGTGCTGCCAGGGTTATACGTCTACGGTAACAACAGTCTTTAAAGTAATGTTTAAAAAAATCATACAATGAAATCCACACTATGTATTATTATGTGGAATATGAGCATTTGGTCTGAGCCCAAGGGCTGTGGAGTTTCTAGATGGTACCACTTAGAAGATATTCATGTTCAAAGCTCCAGACTTATAGAAGCTAATTTAAATAGGGCCCTTTGGGTGATACTACATGATGAGCCAAGGACACAAAAAGCGAGAATATAGCATCACTCAACAGAGGTTATTTTAACTAGTATCCTACGGGTACATGATTTACAACTATATCAGATCTCTACAATTAATAGACATAGCAAAATTCAATTTGTTATAAGCCTGCAGCAAACATATAATTTGCATTACTTTTTAGATTGCACAGGCAAACTTGAACACAATGATGAAGAAATCTGTATTTAAAGATCTATTTAGTTTGAATGCCACACTGGACACTGTTCTGACTAAGTTAACAAAACTCCTCACTCTGAAGCATTCAAAAGGAACCCTTGCCTGAACGGGACTGCTTTTTAAAATTACGATGTAAACACCAAGTTTTTTGGGGGAGGATTATATGCACATCGTCTTGAAAACGACATGAACACTATCCGAACCAGTCCCTTAGGTTACGTAACACTACACAAATGTATCATTTGCTTTGATTGTGGTCATAATGACCGATGAAATACAGGCATGCTATGCCAAAGAGTGATAACTTGATCAGATTCCTTTCTGAAGAAAACAAGCAAAGAAAAAAGAAACCCATCAGCAGGAAACAAAGTCAATTGCAATGTCAGAGAAAATTAAACAGGACACAACAAAAGAACACCCTCTGCATGAGTGCTGCTTTTTCAAGCTAGATGCAAGGTACCTTCTCTCAACAATTACTTTTTTTTTACTAAAATATTAGCCCTTGTGTTTTGCAAATAGTTTAAGTTTTCCCTTGATACATATTGACATCACCCTGATGTTTCAGTGTACACTGTACATTAAGCATCGGTTTCCAACTATACGTGTAATCTTCCCCCAAGAATTACTGAGTACTGCAGGCATTTTGCAATGCTTACCTACTTCCCTATTATGGAACATAGATGCACAGTTACTTGTGTGGCCCACAGGCGCAAAGTAAATAAAGGATCTTTGAACTGCTTTGGTAAAAGTCGCTGCCAAAATACTGTGTATTGAAACATTTACATCAGCCAAATGACCATACTAACCCTGCTGCGGGCATGCCATGCCCTTTCGTGTCGCAAGCAAGGTAACTTGGCAGTCCATCAATATTAGGTTTAAATGTTCCTCCCTGTGGGGCTACCCATTTGACTAAGGTTCTGTGGTTTTTGCGGTAAATGTGATTGATATAATTGAAAAATGTTCCTTTCTCAGATGATGTAACAATAAAATCCCATTTTATCTTTACGTTGCATCGACGTTTATGGTGACACGACCAGCTGATGTACCTTATGAAGATGATGTCCGCTGACATGATTGTGAAGAAGTGATGTTGGTACCATGTCTCAAGTCACCCTGCTAGTGCCATAGCCCTGGCCTGTGATCAATTCTATTATTACTCTATTCAATCCCCTAACTTGTATTATTGAGTTACAGGGGAAAAAGCAATTTCACACGCGAATAACAAGTGGAGTGACCAAAAAAAGAAATAATCACCTTCTGAAGTCACAAATATGGATGTCCTTACTGGATTTTCTCTCTCTCTCTCTCTCTCTCTCTCTCTCTCTCTCTCTCTCTCTCTCTCTCTCTCTCTCTCTCTCTCTCTCTCTCTCTCTCTCTCTCTCTCTCTCTCTCTCTTTTTTTTTAGAGCGTGAAAGGCTGTCATCGTAAAAAATAAAGTAAGGTGTCTTTTGTTAAAAGTGTCCATTTGGTGTTTCAAATTGGTCGCCTAAGCAAAGAGGAGACATGGCAGCAGAGACTGGCTCCACCATGTTGGTATAAAGAGGACTTAAATGCCCCATTATATAATTATAATTCTTTTAGGAGGAAGCAGCTTGCGTGCCAACGTCTAGTTTTTGAGAAAACACGAGGGCACTTTAGAGATATTGAGTGCCTTTAGAGACTGATATATCCTGCCCTACGTAACTAATGCCAGGATTTCCTGGTCTCGTACAATTCTGCTATTACTGCTGTCGCCAACATTATAGGTATGCGTACCTTGAACGGCACCGACCATAAATGTACACCTTCGCACCTAAAAAAAGTAACTAAATCTTGCTTATTTTTCATTTCATTTTCGGGATGCTTAGGGTCTGTTTTATATATATATATATATATATATATATATATATATATATATATATATATATATATATATATTCACACTGCTAAATAAATATTCTACCATGTAATAAGATTTGCACGTTCATATCCATATGTAAGCGACTAAAAATATAAAATTAAAGGCGGCCTACGTACACGTTAGAAAATGTTCAAATTTTCGTGGTTTACTTCCTGCCCTTTTCTGTAAATTTCCATAAACATACTGTTCCACTGTACTTTAGGTCGGGCAGAGGATTACAGATCTTGTCGCGTGCCTAACAGCGTACAGAACGCACCTGCAACGTTTCATGTCGCCATTAGCCTTTGTATTTTTGAAGGTCACGGGTGAAAATAATTTAATAGCATCCCACCTTTGCGGGGTTTTCGCAAGTCTGTATGTGTAACGTTTAATGGTACTGATTAAAGATAAGATATGTTATTACGTGAAAAATAAAATAACGTCAGCGACTGTATTATATTCAAGGACCAATCTCTGAAACAACAACACAAACAAGCAAGCAAATAAATAAATAAATAAATAAATAAATAAATAAATAAATAAATAAATAAATAAATAAATAAATAAATAAATAAATAAATAAATAAATAAATAAATAAATAAATAAATAAATAAATAAATAAATAAATAAATAAATAAATAAATAAATAAATAAATAAATAAATAAATAAATAAATAAATAAATAAATAAATAAATAAATAAATAAATAAATAAATAAATAAATAAATAAATAAATAAATAAATAAATAAAAAGAAATAAAAACACAAGAAAAAAATTCTCCCACTACCTGTGATTTTTTCATGGAGTCAGTAACTATCTGCCGGCTCCTGCACTAAGTTATTTTCACTCATACTACCAAAAATCCACCCAAAATACTATTCCTGCAGTATAATTTTTGTCCCTGTGCTCATTGTCCGGAAGCATATCCGACTGCCATGTAATTCAAAACAAGACTTTCTCATGTCAGAGAAATATTGCCAATGGACAAAAAAGATATTCGTAACATGTTTATCAATTTTAAAGATTTGCTCAAGAAAGGAATTCCATGACTGATTTTACTAGTCTGAAGCGGTTTTTGTGGCTAGGTGTGTTCCCGCTTTAATAACACCACAACCAAAACAGAGCATTCCTTTGTAGCAAACCATTCAGATGGAAGAGGAACCTTACCGCATATGCAGTTGACTAAGATTGTTCACTGTGTTGTTACATGAGGTGCGCTACCTTTCATGCTTTAGGAGGCAAAAATAGCAGATCCTGAGGGGTTAACTCTTGATTGATTCTTATGTTGACATACACCTGCATGCAAGACTACAGATAAGATTTCCTAATTAAATATAAAGTAAGGGGCAATAACGGTTGAAGAGTAAATTAAGTTAAGAAACTAAGCAACTGTATATCAAAGGGCTGCGGTATGGGCTTCCCGATTCTCAGGCTAATCTGCAACCCAACAGTTGACATTTGGCTTCGAGAAAAACTACTTCTGTGGCAAAAATTGTCATCAGTTCATTGTGGTTTAGGGGGGGATTTTAGACCCGAGGTTCGGCAGTTCTGTCTGCCTTTGATCCTAGCCTGTTTAATACTCAAGCAATGAACCAAAGCAACTTGAGTTGCCTGTTAGCATGTGTGTATGTTTTAAGATGTTCAGCCAGCCAGTATCTGTAAACATCAATACGGGGAATATACAATGACGTAAACGGAGGGTGGGCTGTTGATACGCGAAGCCTTTAGGTCACAAAGTGCAAATTTTGTAAACAAAGTCTGACATGGTTCACCCGTTTGATTGAATCACTTCTTGCATTAATTAAATTTTAACTTTAAACTTTTAATAACAGCTACTGGGCGATAACACTCTTGGTAAACTACTTCTATTGAGCACTTGGCGCTAAAAACGCGTACCAACCAGCGTTGACACCCTTGGGTTATTTTGGGTGCTATAGGGTTGGAAACCACAGTACCAGAGAGACGGTTGGCAAATCATGGTCTGGGGATGAGTATTGATTATGTTTACTGATGCGTTATACCGCTTCAGATCTAAAGAAAAGGAGCCAGTAATACGAGGCACGTGCTTGCCAAATAGGCAACGATGCAGATCTATCTTTGGTGTCTCTGGCTATTTTCAAGCCTGCTTTGTCAGCCGCTGCTTCGTCTGCTGGGTGGAAGCTCGCCTCGAACTGCAGTGTTTTGTGCTTCTGATTTGCATACTAAATTATAGTTAAATTCAGGTAGATAATCGGATTTGCAGGCACCAAAAGCCTGTTGCTATTTAAGATATGGACGCGTGTATAGTGGGTCGCATATACAGTCAGCAACTGCGGCTAATTCCACCTGCTCATTCAATAAAGCCTATGCAAATAAACCGCAAATCTGCCTTCTGGTACGTTGTCTCACATGTATCTGTTGTAATATTGTCGGTATGTGTTAGCAGAAAGAGTGTCTGCCGGGGTTGTATACACAAGCACCATGCGAATTTAAATGGTACTTATGTAGACTATTTATGATTTAACTAAACAAACGGGAGAGTAATACGAGGCACGTACTTGGCAAAAAGATAAAGATGAAGATTTATTTTTGGTGTTTCTGGTACTTTTAGTTCCGTTGTCTAGAAAGAATGAAAGACAGAAAGACAGACAGAAAGACAGAAAGACAGAAAGAAAGAAAGAAAGAAAGAAAGAAAGAAAGAAAGAAAGAAAACAAGAAAGAAAGAAAAGAAGAAAGAAAATCAGCTTTGCATTTCATAGTATTTGACCTATGACATCATGAAGTATCACCTATCCAATGCATAAGGCATGCGTTCATGACATCGCTTGGCACTCACTCCATTCCCGTTGATGGATGCTGCTGATGCGAGTGCATTTTTCCAAATATTGCCTAATTTGCATAATATTATTGAATCAAATTTGTCAGAGATGTGCACTTGGGTTCAACCAAAAAGCAAGCCAAGAATAATGTTGGATCTCTATTTCACTTCACTGGATAAGGTGGGAATGGCATTGATATTTTTGTTATTTATCCATGACCAAGGGTTAATTATGCTTCATTAGCTTCTATTTCTGTCCTCCCTCTACAGTTTGTAAACAAGGCATATGGAGGGTTACCCTTCCATTATACGAAACAAAAAAGCCCAAAGTCAGGTACTTACATGAAAGGCCTTCCAGTTGTTTATTTCAAATCAGATTAATTGATATCTGTTCTAAAATGAATACATTGAATCGCACGGTGTGCAGCACCTTTTTCAGATAGTAGCGCAGACCAATGAGTGCATATAGAACTTGGTTAAACGTGCAGTGCTCTGTAAGTTCATTTTCTGTGAAGGTAACGCACGATGTCTCTTAATTATAAGGGGCACATATAAGTGTATAAAGTGACAAAATTATTCGCATTCCGAAAATGTGAACGACCATATTAAATTTATGCTTGACATTTAAAATATACAGGCTTAAAAGCCAAGTCAAGCAGGAAATAACCCGAGGCCCGCCGAAACTGTGGTAATTATATGGGTAGAGCCGAGAAGATGAGAGCGTACAAATGCCCTCTGCCACCTTCCTCCATGATTTACGCACGAGCAACATCTTGGTGGTCGAAAAAAGTCCCCTTGAGATTAGCCTGCATGTAACACTGGGATACACTACCTTTAATGTAGGAAAAAATATTGCCACACATTCTGCAAGTGTTTCAGTTCAGAGTATATAGCTACTTTTAACCCGCTAATTTCATATAAAAACAGTTTATGTGGTTATCGAGTTCGTGTTACGTCCATCTTGAACAATTTATGTATTGAGAGATGAACTCGCCAAAATGTGCTTGTTTTAGTGCATAGAACTTTTACCCAACCTTTGTGAGAAATACCAACTGGTGCATTTTTTAAATATCGTGTTGTTTACTTAGATAAATCGATACATATATATATACTGTAGTTCTAGAAATTTTAGCGCACACTTTATTTAGCGCAAATGCAATTTTTGCCTAAAAATAGAAATTTTAGCTCATTTTAATTTAGCGCATATTGACGGCTGCCTATTTTTATCATGACATATAAATATTCTAGCGCACTTTAATTTAGCGCATCGACTTACTGCGCTAATAGCGCTAAATTAAATAGAGCGCTAACATTTCTAGAACTACTGTATATATATATAAATATATATATGTATATATATGTATATATGTATATATGTATATATATATATATATATATATATATATATATATATATATATATATATATATATATATATATATATATATATATATATATATATATATATATATAATGAAAAATCAAACAAGACCAACAGCTTTCAATATTTTAGAGTCCGACTCAATACTATGTTTACCATACACACCTAATGTAAGCACACCTGACTGGAAAGTCATATTCAATCAATCTTTACTTCTGAATCTTAGCTACACATGAATCTGTACCTCTTGACTGTTCCTGTGATAAAGTTTAATCGTGGTTATTGTATTGTCCAATGTTTTTGGTTTTGACGTTCAAGGGGCACATTCGATCATTCATTCACCCAACTGTACAGGCATACATATGGCGCAAAGCTCCGAGGGACGCTCTATCAGCACTCTGCTACGGTGTGTATGTGCGGGTGCCACGGCGTGCTGGAGCAGTGTTGGCCATACTGTCGGCAGAGAACAAATCATGGACGAGAAACAGACGTCTCTACAAGACTTCTCTCTTGGCTGCTATGTAAGCATTGAGCTGCTGTTATACTGCTGTTCTCTTCATAGCCCTGGACTTTGCTACGTGTCTGTCAACTACGACTCGTTTGTGCACTTTGCCAGGGCACTTTGTCTTACATTTCATCAGTTCAGAGTTTACTGAAGCAGTACGCTGCAAGCCACACGGCCGCACTGAGTCACACTTTGGGGTTGCAAAATGTGGTTGGATGTCCACAAGCCCCACCGAGTTTAATCTTCCTATTCAAACGATTGTCTTGCATATTTCATTACGCTGTGTTGTACGTTTATGGCACATTATTGATTGCAGATTAACTGTTTTGCCCGAAGAAAAGACTGGCTCAGCCTTTTACCACGCATTTGAGGGAAAAGCTTTTGCTAAAATGGAGCTTTGGTAATGCCTTAGTCGCTCAATTATACATGGAGTTCAAATAGTCTTATAGCAAGACAGTATTTGGCCAGGGGTGCATAGGCACAAATTGAGTTAGCAAGACTAGTAATGTATTCCTCCATATGTGTGACGCCTGGAATCTTTGAAATAAACAAGTGATCATGATATACGTGCGCTGGCAGTCGTCTTGGTTTTCTTTATCATCAACATCATCGTCGTCGTCGTCTTCATCATTATAATAATCATGATCTTCACCATCATCGCTGTTTTTCTTTTTTTTTTTCTGTTTTGTTTTTGTTTTTGTTTTTGTTTTTGTGTTTTGGTTTGTTTTGGGGGTTTTTTTTGGTTTGTTTTTTTTCTGTTTGTTTTGCTTCGTTTTGTTTTCTCGTTTGACTTAGGTTCCGTATAATATACATCCTTCTGAATGGACGATAGTCCAAACGGATTCTTGAAAAGGTTATGGTGTCATTTACCTACTATAGATGAGCCGTGGTGATTTTTAAAAAGTTTATAGCCGCTGGTATCAAACAAAAATAGGGGTATCGAAAAGAGGAGACTGCAGTCATAAAGGTCAAGGTCAACATAGCCCGATAGAAGGATTTCTTTCTTGTAAAATCAAATTATCCTAGGTCCAATTGATCAAAATATAATTTTTAGTTCAAATAATGGTGCAGATGCTAAAGGGGTAATGCAATTAACTATACAACCCGCATAAATATGCCACCATCAATATTTCGCACCATCAACAAATCAGTCGTACAAAAAGCACACACGCTTCCTAATTCTTAATATAATGAAGAGAAATTGGAAGGACGATAGACGTAAGTGGATTTCAAAAGATCCGCTGCTATGTTAGTGGAGTAAAGTTGCAAAGTGATGAATTGTAATCATACTATCGAAACTATAATGGGGCCTCTCGAATGTAAACTGTGGTTGTATTATGGAGGATTTACAATGAAATGTATCATGACTCCAATAAATGTCGTTTACTATTGCTAATTAGTAGACTGTATATTTGAACTCTCTCTCTCTCTCTCTCTCTCTCTCTCTCTCTCTCTCTCTCTCTCTGTCTCTGTCTCTCTCTCTCTCTCTCTCTCGCTCTCTCTCTCTCTCTCTGTCTCTCTCGCTCTCTCTCTCTCTCTCTCTCGCTCTCTCTCTCTGTCTCTCTCGCTCTCTCTCTCGCTCTCTCTCTCTCTCTCTCTCTCTCTCTCTCTCTCTCTCTCTCTCTCTCTCTCTCTCTCTCTCTCTTTGTATATATGGATGCGTGGACCAATTCTAGACCTACACAGATGTCAAAAATAAAATGCACGATAAGAAGCTGTAAGTTTATTCGAAAATTAGAGCTTAAATCTAAAGAGTAGTGTTATGAGTAATCCTATTACCTCGAAGGCAATTGATTGTCATTATCTTGTTAAGAGTCCACAGTATATTGCACCACGGAATTCTTTGCATTATGTAATAATACTTCCTGCCTGTTTCACAGTCAAAACCTTGTTACACGGACCAGAAAACTGCAACATGTCTATTAAACTCGAAATTCACCATGTAGTACAGCTTACTCTAATATAGTATTTCCGATGGAACTAGAACGGAAGATCACTTCACAGCAAACCTGCCTTTGTACTTACAAAATAAAGTTTGTTATCTTGCAATTTAAGATTAAGATTTGAACAGCTACATAACAGAAAGCATGAAAGTGAGAAGACTTTTAAAAAAAAACTAGATAATTAAGGATCTCGTCGTAAAAAAATCTATAACAATAAAAAAGACAGACGAAAAGAAACAATTCTTGAAAAAAGGTCAAGTGTCGGCCGTAAACAAGATTTTTTTACACACAGCACAAAACTGTTCCTAATTCTAGTGTACTTAAAACCTTACAGCTTAATTCAGTTGTATACTATTATTGGCAGCAAGGCATGGACAATTTGATATGTTACCACACCGAAGAAATTCCCTCAGAGCATCACGATGAGTAAAATAGCACATGATCCCTTCAGGGTATCATAAAATTCCAAATGCCTCTAATTTGCGTACTGTCAAACACCATGATTCCTGCACATAAAAAACACGAAATTCCATGCATAGAGGCATACTAAATTTAAAGTTCTCGCTATTGTGGTTTCCGACAAAAACTCCAGAGAAGTATCTCCATATGGGTGCCTAAATCAGTCAGGTTGGCAGCACGATGTATATTTGGAGAAGTTCCACCAAAAATACATTGTACTTTCTCAAGTCTTAGAAAGGAATAAAGGAAAGTGTGAGAAAAAGAGAGACAGAATAAGAAAGAAGAAATGAATGTCTTCAGTTGTATAGACAATTAGATAGTATAAGGATGGTCCTGGTTAACATCTTCCCTCTGCCTGGTTCAGGAGTAAAGAGGGAAAATGTTGAGTCAGTCAAAACGTGGCACTGAAAGAGTTAAAGTACAACAGAAATGACCTGACACTTGTTGAATATTGGTTAAGCAAACTGGTTAAAAGACGGTTCTACCATACTGACCTACTACTGGCCAATCAGAAGGCTAGAAATCTATGGTCTAACCACTACTGCAACCTACAGTTTTTCAAAGATTAAACAACTGAGTCCTCATCAAATTACCCCCCCCCCCCCCATAAAACTGTATCTGATCCTGGTGAAGTAAGTGTGAAAGGATATCAATCGAGAAGGGTGACCTTCACACAATGTCCAGCTTCAATTATTATTACAGTGTTAACGCCTTTCAGAAGTGTAATTTCCATTCATTGGTACATTCAGTGGTGTCTTGACCCAGTGGGACTGTCTGAGGAGGGAGCTGATCATCCCTGCGACCAGACTGGCCTGTCGGCAGGGGTGCTTCTGATGTCCGCTGTAAGGGAACGTGCGGTCTCATTTGCCATTACACTTTTCACATCTAGCTGGTTCAACTGCAGAAGCTGTGTTTGTGTAACTGTCACCCTAAATCATGGATTTTTGGCCTCCAGTGCTTCATCTCCTTGGTATAACAACTGCTGTGTTTGAATTTTCATGAAAGAGTCAAGGTCATAATTTTCTTCCATGACTGCCAGTGTTTGCTTGTTGCCGCTTGCACAATGTTCTGCAGAATGAGCACTATTCTATTTTTGCAAAACTTAGGAAATTAAAATTTGTTTTTATTGCCCTGGTCAAGATTGGAGAGATTGGATAGAAATGGCTGGGTTTAGTGTGGATCACCACATCAGTTTTTATTGCACTCATTACATTGAGTAGAACATGTGGTCATGCTGTGACCATCTATGTGATGCAAGTGCAAGGCCAGATGGTAGAAGTCAGTTAGACCATTGAAAAGTGTGGTCTAACCAACCTCCTCGCTACCGCTCGGAGGTGTGTTAGACCACACTTTTCAATAGTCTAACTATAACATAACGATGGCAATTCAGCACGTTGGTAAAAGCTCCAAAATCTCTGGAGCTGGTATCATGATAGCATAAGCAGATGGTTCCACAGTCACTTAGAACGTTATGCAATGGTACATCTGTAAAAGTTTGCGGTACTTATCGCGGAACGCTTTAGTTATGTGCAAGACTTGTCGGCATAAATTCTGGAATGAGCAATCGCAAATAGCCCATAGTCATGAAACAGTGCCGCAAATGACAACTATGCTCAGTAGCGACAAATCATACGGTTTCTGCACATGTGGAAGCCTATAGAATACTACTAGTATCATCGCTACTATCACTACTACTACTATTGTTACTACTACTACTATTGTTACTACTACTACTACTACTACTACTACTACTACTACTACTACTACAATCCAATTGTCTGAATTGCCTTCCCTTTTGTTTTATTAAACTGCTAGAACATTGCTGGCCTATTGAACACACGAAGATCCCGCGTTTTCTTCATTCGCAACCCCCCCCCCCCCCAAAAAAAAAAACACGGAACTTTGTATACTAGGCAAAAGCCTGATGACCGACGTTATTGATTGATGAGAACATAATCATATGATAGAACTTTCAGGATCTCCAGATATGAAGAAGCTACCAACGTTTGCCGCAAAAGAAACCCCAACAAAATTCATCCAAATATGATCAAACATGGATCACATGACCAGCCTAATGAAGACTGCATACGTAAAAACTAATACAGGAACGATTTGCAAGTATATCTGTTTGTGTGCAACAAAACATTCAAGTTTGAAATGTTTAAAAACGTGCAGCTTTCATCTCTGGGCACATATTTGATGATTTTCACAAATCTTAAACATAGCAGTTTTGCACTTGTATCGCAATGTAACGTATTTATGATGCAACATATATATTATGTTGATTGGAGGAAATAGCATCATGATCATAGTTTGTTTTAAGACATCCTTTTTACAATTTAACTTGCTCTACTAGGCTGCTTCAGTTTCAATATTATATTGGCGACATACAAGTTTACCACAAGGGTTTTTTATCATCATGTTATCATGTAGTCCTGATATGCTGACAAAATCTCTTTGGACCCTATTCGATGAACTGGTGGTCAAAACGAAATGTGTACTGTCTCATACTTGCACATATACCCATGCAACTATCATTAGTGCAGCAAACAATCAGTTGACTACTCTTATGACCTAGAATGAAGAGCCAACGTACCAAATGTACTGACGCAAATTAAATTTACAGCGACTGGTAACTGTAGTGGATTCTGCTCCACGTGTATTTAGCACCTCAAGGCAGCATATCCCATCTTGGCCTGTACCCATCACAAAAGCATGCAAGTTACAGAAGAATGTTTGCACACGTATGTATGAGTGTATGCACGTATGTACGTACGTACGCATGTATGTATGTATGTATGTATGTATGTATGTATGTATGTATGTATGTATGTATGTATGTACGTACGTACGTACGTACGTACGTATGTATGTATGTATGTATGTATGTATGTATGTATGCATGCATGCATTATGTCTATTCATTTGATGTACCCGAAGCACATGTAAAAATCTATAAATTGTATCTAATATTAGTTGGCATCTCTGTGCTTTGTCTATCATATATTTTAAGACCTTTAAGATGCACATTTCTGCATTCAGTTCCTTTGCATAAATCAAAATGCCACAATTTTGACTTATGATACACTGGATGCCGCTGTAGCACAAACTTATAATTTGAAGTTGGAAAGACACATTTGTCTACAATAGTTTTTAAGATATTCAGGATTAAAAAAATTTTATTCACCTGAATTGCATCAACATAAATGTAACAACTCAGGTTTCTGCTTCATTGAATACATCTGTTGTGAAAATCTCTAAAATTAAAGCTGGGGCGCCATCTTTGTCTATGAGAGTGTTGAAGTATTCAACAATTAGATTTTACTAGTTCATGATTTGAATCCTACAACTTATTTCATAGTCCATTGACTTTGAAGTGTTTAGTATTTCTTCAATTGCCCCTAATCGGCATAATTTAATGCTACAGCTTTATTCAAAGTCCAATGAACTTCACAGGTGTCAAAAACCTATATGCACAACTTAAAATTTTGTGCCCATCCATTACAGTTTCAAAGATATAAAGCCTCTTAGATTTTAATTGCCCCTATTTTGCATGATTTTGACATAGTGGCTATTCACGGAAAGGCAAAAGTTTATCGGAGATGCTGTACTTAAACCAATTTTCAAAGTTATGTTTTTGCGGTGTCCACGAAAAGTAAGGAGGCGACAATTTCCGCACAAAACTTCCCTCGCCGAAACCAAACGCCCCAAGTCAGTGGTGTGCCCTGCGAATATTTCGTCGAGCAACAGTAGAAAAATCAACTCGACCCCTTGCGCAAGAAAACTGACTTCATGAGACCATCATGGTACCACACAACCGGCATACCAATGAAGCAGAAATATGTCGTGGTTTCTTGATGAGATACCCGATTCGTTTGCCGGTGAAAATATGTGCCAACTATTTACGGAAACAGTGTGGTCTTCTATCATTCCAAAATCATGATAACTATTGGCCAATTCACAAAATGCATGCATTTGTTCGGCACTTAAATGTACAGGTCAACAACTTAGAATCCCTGAGTATATAGACACCGCATTCGCACTTTTTCCTTTCAAATGAAGGAGGCGTGAGCGGGGGAGGTGGGGGAGGGAGCGGTTAACAGAATCCATATTAGTGCACCGACATTTTAACACTGTGCTAATATCGTTTAATATCTCAACACGAACGGAGTGGTGATTTAATAAGTGAGCCCCTCACCTAGATTAAGTTTTAGTTGGCATTCATTATATATTAACCTTCAGTGATCGTAACTTTACAGCTCTTTGTCTTTTATCTATGGGCATAATGAGATAAAATATTTTCAAATGCACGATGGTAGTTACATGGTATCTTAGTGGGTCATTGGTTGATAAAATATACACCAGTATTCACGTGAAGCATTCACGTTGTTAGACGTTTTTAACATGCAGGAAGCTTGGGCTAACGTTACTGACCATGGACTAAGACGCTGAGCTTCAGAGACAACACATATCCCTCAGACAGAGTTTATTAGTTTTTAATCATAGTTTTGTTCTCTATAGGTGCTTCAAGTGAACATGGTTTATCCAAATGCTATTTTAAGTGCCGCTGGAGCACACAGAAGAAACATTGGCTATTCGTATCGATCAGTACTCCGCCTACAGAGCCTCATTAATGGATTTGTCACAACCAGAATAAATCCAATAAAACGATAGATAAAAATCCGTCTACGGTATGAACTCTGTAAACACCAGGGAGGCTACACACAGGGGAAAGAGCCATGTCAAGTGTCATGTGAATGAATGCATCTGCCTGCCAACACACCTGAACAAAGCAACACTAGCTACAGAGTGGAACAATGTACTAGTTTTAAAGCAATACTTCCTCTCCAGACCCGCATGTTTCAATAATGTTGACAACCATGCATAACCAAAGCTGTTGCCCTCTCAAATTACAGGGCACAAAGCGACAGACAGGGACAGTAATGTATGTATGTATGTATGTATGTATGTATGTATGTATGTATGCATGCATGCATGCATGCATGTATGTATGTATGTATGTATGTATGTATGTATGTATGTTCGTACTATGGATGTATATATGTATGTATGTGTGGATGGGTGTGTGGGTGTGGGTGTGCCTGGGGGTATGGTCGTCCATCCTCCATGCACAAAGGGCATAAATCTAACCCTTGATTTCATTCCGAAAGTCAGCTATCGATTAACGATCTAAAATCACTTTAGAAGGGCCTGGAACCGATAGAGGATCGACTATATCAATATTTGACATGTACATTTCGTAGCATTGCTTTACAATTTGGCAGTCGAACACAAATATCAATTCAGATGTTGTAAGACATTCATATTGTCGCCAAACTGAATGCCCTGGGTTTTTTTTTGTTCCGTTGTTTGAATAAATTTACTTCAAAGTGTTGCCGTCAGCTCCAACCTGCAGCAAAAAGATCTTCATGGGCGCATGACGTGTACATATTGGGTGCGTAAAAATACAATATTCTAGTACTAGCTTTCCTTGTGCTGATCACAACTAAAGTTGTGCTGCTCTGCATCAATATAGTGAT